>CABHPP010142544.1:0-45549 GCA_902168425.1 Peromyscus attwateri | reverse complement strand
CTTTCTTTCTTTCTTTCTTTCTTTCTTTTTTTTGGGGGGGGGGTTTCAAGACAGGGTTTCACTGTGTAGCTTTGCGCCTTTCCTGGAACTCACTTTGTAGACCAGGCTGGCCTCGAACTCAGATATCCGCCGGACTCTGCCTCCCGAGTGCTGGGATTAAAGGCATATGCCGCCGCTGCCGCTGCCGCTGCCGCTGCCGCTGCCGCCACCACCACCACCACCACCACCCAGCAACCTAGACACTTTCATTCATCCCAGTAAGAATGTCATCAAGAAAACAAATAACAACAAATGCAGTGCTGATGTTGGAAAGAGGGAACGTTCATACACTTCCAAGAGTAATGGAAACTGATGTAACAACTATGGAAATTGGTGTGAAGTTTCCTGACCAGCTAAAATAGATCTACCATCTGGCCCAGCTTTATTACCTCTGGGTTTACACAGAGAGGGATTGAAGTCAACATATCATGAAGATAATTTCACACTTGTGTTTATTGCCTAACTAGTCACAGGATACTTTAAAACATAGAATCAGGCTAAACACAAATGGATAAATTATATGCTATATAACATCATTTTAAAAAGAGTTCAAATGAATTTGAAAGAAAGCAAGGGAGTGACATGTGGGAGGGTGTGCAGGGAGGAAGGGAAGAGGAAGGAGAAACGACGTGATTGTATTATTCTCCAAAATATAAGGAAACAGTCTTAAATATGCTATGGTCAGCTGAAAGGAAGAATAAAATCATGCCATTTATGGGGGAATGAGGCGTACAGAATCATGCTAAATTGAAATGAATCAGACTCAACAAGGAGTTTTTCATGCGTTTTCACAGACAGGTGAAATGCAGATTAAATAAGTAGAGAGGTGGACAATGTGGAGGAGGAAGGGGATGGAGCACAATGGGTGAGCAAAGCATCGTGTTCCTTTCATGTGTGAGAACTACGTTTTACTACATATTTACATACACACCTGTGAGACATGAAAGTAGATGGAGATTAACCATGAGAGAGAGAGAATGTGTAGAGGGTGGGGAAGGATGGGGGAGGTCAGCAGAAGTGATACGTGTGTATGAAAAACGTAATTAAACCCATTATTGTATGTTAACTTAAAAACAGAACAAGTGAAAGCAAGACACAAACCAAATAAAAGGGGGGAGGAAAACAGACAAGACAGATCTTATCCCCTCCAAAATGTATTTAGGTGGTTCTGAAAATATAGAAGAAACAATTCCCGGATGATAAAAAGCTACATTTGCACTAGAAGATCAAAACCAGTACTATCATTAAGTCTTGCAAAACACTCAAGACAAATTAGGCTGCGATTGTCACAACATTTTTATCTGATGAGAACTTGAAGCCGACTACATGTGGGTGCCAGTAAATGTTTCCCATTAGAAGCGACACTGTACATATTAGATGATGAAATCTCACTGGGAATGGATGTAAAACCTCACTCGTGCCAAAAATGCTTCATCAAGTAAAGTCTCTGCATGAGGTAAATTTCACCAAGTTTAAAACTTTTATGAACAATATTTCATAGAACATATATTTTGATATTTGGCAAAACTACAGAGAAAAGCGAGAAATGAAGGACATAAATTTCAAGTTAGTAGTTACCCCTGGGAGAGAAGGAAGTGGGTGTAACCATGGAGGGCAAACTGGGGGCAACAACAGCCATGGGAATGGTGAGGCTGGTGGTGGTTATATGGATGTTTAAAAATATGATCCCCTGTGCTTCTAATAGACATTGCGCATAAGGTTTGTTTGAGATATTACAGTATTTTAATAATTCATGTTGAAAGGAACAAAAAATGCTACAAAGACTGTGCTGATTATATGCACTTCCTACTAGCCCTGGTTCCCCTCCTTCCTAGTCATTCCATACTTTCTGGCCCTCATGCCCCTCTGGTGCCTCTGCTGCTCCCTTACTCCTCTCTGATGATAATGATGGTGATGGTGATGATGATGATGATGATGATGATACCCAGAAATTTCCAGGCTGTACACAAATGAGCCCAGCCTCCAGATCTACCTCATTTCCAGTGTAGACTTTCCTGTGCCTCGTTTTGATAGTCTCAGATTCACGCTCTATGACTTCCCATGCAGAATCAATCAGTGACCCCGATAATCTCCAGAGACAACTCCTCCCATGTTTTCTGTCTACTGAAAAGTGAAATGCTGCTTACTTTCTTCTCAGTTCTCATTTCTCAGCCCTACCTATCAATATTTAGCTGCATTTGCATCACATGTCTCCAAAACTCTTCCGATGTCAGGTAATGATTAATGTCTGGACTGTTGTTCAGTGGTGCAAGTGAGACCCAGGAGCACTGCAAAACCATTCTCTGTCCTCAAAACCTCTCTGTTTTCATCCATGCTGTTTTCCCTTCCTATATCTCCTTTCCATCTCTCATTCTGCTGTAGTTTGGGGTTTGTTTTGACTAGCTAGATTATGCATGTGAGAGAACAAGAATAAATGGCCTCATTGGTCTTCTTTTTTATTGAAGATAAAAAATATTGTGTTTTTCATACAATATATTCTGATCATTGTTCTTCTCCCTCAACACCTCCCCTCCCATCAGAATCCACACCCTTTCTGTCTCTTCATAGAAAACAAACGGGCATCTAAGAATAATAATAAAATAAGGTAAAATAAACAAACCAGGAAAGGACAAAACAAACAAATAAACAGAAGAAAAAGAGCCAAAGAAAAAGCACAGGATAAGCATGTAGATATAGAGACATACATGTTTGTACACATAGGCATCCCCTAAAAATACAAAACCAGAAGTCATAATGTATACATAAAGACCTGGAGGGAAAAATGCCCTATCAAACCTTTATGAGACAAAGCATCTCCAAAGACGCCACTGAGTTCATTTTGTGTTTGCCATCTACAGACATGGGACCTGGCCTTAAGAGTGGTTTGTATCCTCGGTGAGACTTCATTGGAGAGAACTAGTTTTTCATTTGTCAGTGGTAATCAATTGGACATAGCTTTTGGGCTAGGGATGGGTGCTTGTATCTACTTCTCTCAGTGCGGGGACTCAATCTGACATTGACTCATGCAGGCATGCTGCCACAGTCTCTGTGAGTTCATACGTGTGCTGGTCCTACTGTGTTTGGAGGGCCTTGTTTCTCTACTGTCCTTCCCCTGCTCTGGCTCTTACAGTCTTTCCTCCTCCTCCTCCTCTCCCAAGGTTTCCCTGATCTTTAAGGGGAGCGATTTCATGCAGAGATCCCACTTTAGACTGAGTGTTCCAAGGTCTCTCACTCTCTGATCATTGTCCAGCTTTGCATCTCTGTATGTGTTCCCAACTACTGCAGGAGGAAGCATTTCTGATGGTAGATAAGCAAAAATTGATCTATGAATACAGCAGAATGCTGTTAGGAGTCATTATATGGCTACATTTCTTTAGCAGAGCAGTAGTATTTGGTTTTCCCCTAGGTCTCTTCCTTGGCTACACCACCAGTGCCAGGAATGAGTTCTGTCTCATGTAATGGGCCTTCAGTTCAATCAGATACTGGTTGGTTACTCCTACAAGCTTTTTGCCACTACTGCAATAGTACATCTTGCAGGCAAGTCGACACTGTAGACCAAAGACTGTAGCTCGGTTGGTGTTAACCTTTCTCCTTTGGTAGCATGTAGAGTACCTTCAAGTACCATGAACACTACTCCATAGGAGTGGAGGATCTAGGTAGACACTGACTCAACTTCTCTGTGTTCAAGAAGTCGTGTAGGCATCATCTTCAACAACAGGGTCTTATTGTCTGTCTGTGGCAATCAACCAATAGCCTTGGCCATCGCCTTGGTTGTTTAGGTGTTCCCATGGAGCCCTTTTGGCCAACAACTCGATTAGACATAACTCATTCCAAACACTAGAAGCTTCATTTGGTGACAAGAGATGTCCAGTTGGGACTTTGTGTCTTCTGTTATATGGAAATACTATTGAGTTTCCTTCCATACATGTATATATTTTAGGAAGCTTCTACTGTATTAGATTCCATATGACCCATAAATGGTCGTTAGCTGTCCCTCCTCCTATTTCCTTCCTCACCCCCATCTTCCCTTTCCCTCCCAGTTTGATCCTCTGTCTGCCCTTTCCCCATCTATCCTTAATGATGTATTATATTTTACTGAGCTTTATTTCACATACTCAGTTTTTTTCTGATATGTCGAAGTGTTTGACAGTGTCAAACTATTTAAAAATCACTGTGTCCCCATATTGTCCTCATCAGTATTATCCACAGCACATACTTCATATAGCAGGCAGATGAACTGGTGGAGTACATGAAGAAAATATTAGCAGTTCTGTTTCTAATGGTTGACTCTAACTCCCCTACAATTTCTATTAGATTGGATGTTCACAAAAGCATTCAGAATATTTTCACTTTTTTCTTTGTAACGGGCTTGGAGCATACACTTTTTAAAATGTTATTTTTTCTCAATAAATTTATTTATTTATTTATTTAATATCCCATACATCCTGGCTGCAGCTTCTCCACCTCCTCCCAGTCCTCCTGAAGCATACAATGTTTTAAAAACATTTTTTACTAAAATTATTCATAGTGTTCACTTGAGATGTTAAATTACAATAGTGAAAAATATTTCATAATCAAAGATACTGGACTTTTTTTTTGATAGGGTCTTACTATGCAGCTAGGTCTAGGTTTAAATTCACTCTGTAGACCAGAAAGGCCTTGAATTCACATGGTCACTGTGCTTTTGCTTTTTGAATACTGGGGTTAAAGCATGAACCATCAGGCCTCAGTCTAAGATACTGTTTTTATCAAATGAGTAATAGTAATTTGTAGTATTCTTTTCTTGTTGAAATGCTCATATATCTTATAAAATTATTCATTGTTGTCAGAAACTATCTCCAATTTTTTCACCTGTCTGCAATATATATTTATGCATATGTAGGTATATACTACATGCCTATTAAGTAGATTTTTATGAATAAACTTGGTGAGCAGGCACTAGTGTGTTTAGTGGATGTTATTTCAGAGGCCCATTTTTTGAAGTCACTACACTTGAGTTATATGTACAGTTTTCTTCAAACTGTAGTTAACCTGATTAGAATACTTCACAGCATCAGCACCTTGAGAAAAGATAAACATCTTCCGAGAGCTGAAGTTAGAGTAAAGAAAGACATGGATTTTCTACTGAGGTAGATGGCAGGTATTTCAGGTGACTGTAGCTTGCTCATGAAATTTTGTAAATCCTGTGGCCCACCTTGAATAAAAAATTTTCTTTGGTCTCTACAAACCCTACACACAATAATATTTCTGACGCTTGAGCTCTCTTGCTCTTTTAACCTTTACAGAACTCTGCCTATTAGCAAAACCAAATTATATAAAGTTTTCTGATGTAAATTGATGATTATTGAGTGTCGTTTGAAAACTGAAATAGCCACAGAATAATAAGTATATTCACAGGCATGCCAAGATTTACATTTACTGATTGATTTGGGTAATTCTTACTTTAATATTCTGTTATCTTAAAGAAAAGAGGTACCTTCCTATGTTTGAGTAGGAAGCATTCTGGGATTTCCCCTTCACCCCCGAGTTAGACCCCAAGAGAGGAAAACTGTTCATAAATGCATTGAGTGTGACAGTAATTACTATGTTCTTAAAAATAATGCCTTTGCAGTTTGTATGCTACACTGAAGTCTTCAATGAAACTTTCTTGAGTAGGTATTATCCACTAAATAAGGGATAATTAGTCAGGTATGCCTTGATGGTTTCCAGTAAGCAGTCTCTTTTAGTGTGAGGGACAAAAAGAGGATTTGCTACTAAGTAAAAAACAGAAAAATTCTACAGATAAGCCATCTCCCATTGGCATCTGGTCAGTGTTGGTTTAAAAAAAAATAAAACAACTCATTTAAAAGTAAATGTTCTGGAATATTAACAGGAAATGTACTTCATGTGCACTAAACTTGAACCCCTGCCAGCCAGAAGGGCACTTACAATGGAACTGGCATGAGAGGGTCCTGCAGCTGTGTTGGCTTCATAAATATTTTCTTCTTGAAGAGCAAATGGAGACCAATCCTTCTTCTTCCAAGGGCATGGGAACATGTTTCTTTTCTTTTACTAGATATCCATGTTATTTTCTTGAAATGTTTGAAACAGTGAGTAGGCACTTCACCTTGCTGACACAGCTGTTGGGAAGACCAGACACAAAAAAAACCCGGCAGTATTCTCAAGGCGAGATTGAGATTGTAATTACCTGAGTGTTTGCTACCGGAATCACAAACATGGGTCTTCGAGAAGAAAGTTGGAAAGTGGCCAGCTTCTTTTGGGAAAATCTATTCATAGATCTCACAAAGGAACTTGGAATTTGCCATGCCCCTTCCCCTCACCTTTACTGGGATACAGACCCTCTCCCTGCTCTCTGAGTAAGTAGTATTTCTTGATGTTTCCGAGAGGAGGTAGAAGTGGAATGGCTGGAACTTACCTTAATGATTTTACAGATTTCTGAATGAACAGCTGCACTAAATTGCTCAACATCATTTTGAATACTCAAAGACTGATGTTCAGCTCCAATTAAAATAAAAAGTGTGATTTATCTTGTTGGCTATCTTAGTATTTATATTGAATACCTTTAAGGCTTTAACAAATTTGCTGCAGCATAAAGCTAAGACAAAATATTGTTGCCCTGGGACCACTGAAATACATTTTCAGTTACTTCCTACATGCTTTGAAACTTGCTAGAAACCTTGCATGAAAGCTAGAGGATATTTCACCTTTGCAAAATTTCTTAGCAATTATTTTTATTCTCTTATGAATAACCCTCTCCAAATCGTCAGCTCTGGCTGTGGATATGGGTGATGGTCATTTGTTCTTGTCAGAGTCTATGAAACACTGTGTGCCTTCTCTTACTTCACTTGTTACTAGCACAATGCCAAAAAGTTTGCTAACTTTTTGTTCATATATACTTACGTGTATTTTAATCAGTTCCTTTGCCATAGACCTATTTGGCCATCTCTATAATGAAAAAATACCATTAACCTTCAAGTCACTGCTTTTCTCCTAGTCGTTTTATTTTGTTTTGAAGTTGGTGGAACACTGGTCCTTAAGTCACTGTGTGGAACAATCCCTTCATCCCTGCCCCTAGCAGCAGCAGCTGCTTCCAGATAAGCAGTGGAAGAAAGATGCAGAGGATGCCTTGAGAGATGCCAACAGATGAGCTCTCTGCTCATTCCAGTTCAAGTGAACACATGAAGTGAGACCCTGTGTAGTGACTTTGATCTTCAAAGTGGAGGCTTGCACAGAGAGGTGAGCTGAAGAACTTGAGAAGACACTCAGTGCTGTTCAACTTGGCAGCCACGGCAAAGCGTCCTCCAGAAAAGCACACTCATCCACATTTCTATCAGAATCAAATCTTCTCTGGTGATCTTTCCCCTTTCTTTGGTGACCATAAATTAAGGCATATTTTACTGTGGCCTCCATGAATGGTTCCTCCTGCTCTTTGCCCCCTCCCCCAACTCAAACTTTCCTATCTTTTTGCCCCACACAGAATCTTCAGAAGACCCTCCTTAGTCTCTGCCACTAGCTTTCATGGCAAAGAAATACTTATTTAAACTTACTTTTCTTCCCTCTCTTCCTCCCTTCCTATTGTTATACTACAAACCTTATACTATTTTGCTTTTCACAGTATGTCTTGTGATTTCTGTTTTAAAGTGAAGACAGGAGGAATATGTCTGTTTCATCTTGGGTCACAAGACAAAACAAGAAGACATGAGTGTGGGAAAGAGATTTGAGGGAGGAGGCTGATGGGGTGAGAGAAAGATTAGAGGGAATGGTGGTATAATTAAAGAGAATGCAGTGTGTGTGTGTGTGTGTGTGTGTGTGTGTGTGTGTGTGTGTGTAAAACTGTCAGTGAGAACAATTAATTTAAAAATAATGAAGCCAGAGAACACTAACAGATCTGATGTTACTCTGTGCAACAAATAGGCTTTTTAATTATTTATAATTAAACAACCATTTTGATCTGAGAAATGGGAGGTACACTTGAGTTCTGTAGAAGCCTGTCTTCTTGCCTCACATGGGCATTAACTCAGGAGGTAGCGTACTAGATGTGTGCTATCATACAAAATGTCCACTGCTCTGGTGGCCTCTGAGTTCTTTTCTCACAGCTTCGAAGGATGAAGTTCATATACCACAGAGGGTAGTTTTAGAAAAAAGTTGATTATGAGGCTGGAACTGAAGATAGAGAAAAAAGACAGGGCTCCTGTGTTGCAAGAGTAGGTACCAGAAATGGGGAGCTGTCAACCTGCTTTTTGTGGGAAACCAGGGTGAGACACTGGGAGGGGGAGGGGTCATCCTATTTCAACAATATTAATTGTGATAGACTGTCCTTAATGCCCCTGGATAGTCTTATCATCCTTCTCAAAGATTTGTTTGACCATGTAAGTGAGACTTTCTGATCGACTGGCCTGTGTGTCTGTCAGTGTGTGCACACACTGCTGTTTAAGAAAGGTAACTTAAAATAAGCATTGAGATCTAGAAGCCTATGACCTCCAAATTTCTTTATTTTTCTCATTGTTTTTGGTGTTTAAAATCCACATGAATTTTGCTTATGAGTTATATTTTTTGTTCTCTCCTTGCTTAGCCATTAAAGGGTCTCCATATATAACCACAATTAATACTTCAATCCTTTCTTTTATCAACAGAATGCCACCATAAAATATATCTAGCTGCTAAAGACATTAATAATATAAAAACCACATGATACAGTTGTATTAAGCAATGGAAACAGTCATATACTTAGCATTTGTAGTGTTAGAAATCTGCTTCTGAACTCTAACAAGCTGTATTGTCATCAGAAAGCTATTTAATCCTTAAAAGCTTAAATCCTATCATTCTAACAGTGCAGGTAGCAAAATGGACTATCCATATGATATGTCCCAGCTCCAACATTTTATGTAAAGTATAAATTCTGGGAACTAGGCATGGCATGGTAGGGCTTAATCTCTTTCCTTACCCATTGTAGCATTGCTAATGATTATGAAATTAGCCCCCTTTCTATGGAAGCATGTTATATGTATTCTTTCTTGTGGCAAAGAAAATCTTGCTTTTTGTTCACGTACATACACCTTAATGTTCCAGCCATTGGGAAGCTAATGGGGGTAGTTTAACAAAAGATTAAAGACAACTTGGACACAGGAGTGCTGAGAGGTGTGAATCAGGTAAGCAAGATAAATCACCAAGATTGATTTAGTGCCAGAGACCAAAAAAAAAAAAAAAAGTGGGACCAATGAAGAAAACACAATTGAAAGTGCAGCCTGGGATGCTTCAGAAGACAGTTCTTAGGTATTAGAACCCAAATGAGAGCTACCCATCTCTCAAGTTGTCCAGGAACCTAGGTATATAATATCAGACAAAAGAATTATTTCTGAACTCTTGGAAGGGAGGAAGGACATAATACTTGGAATTTTCCAAAGGTAACTTAGCAGATGGCAGATGCACATTTCAAAATGTGATCTTGGGCAGTGACTATGTACAGTACTCTAGAAAGTCCCACAAACTCAATGCTTCATTTTGGAAAGACTTAGACATATGGAGATGGAAGAGTGGTTATGTTTCATTCCTAACTCCAAGTAGTATAAGGCACAGCAGCCCTTAAAAATCAAGGAACCACTGCCCAGATATTCTCAGGTGTGGTGTTCTCTACTGGAGCATGGTTGTCTGATCCAGAGTTGTGCTCTTAGAGAAAACTAACTTTCTCTTTCCTGGCAGCTAAGTTGCCAGTGACTCTTTGACTAGATGTCATTTCCAACGCCCCTCTCCTTGCTGGTCTATCCTGGGATTGCACAGGTCTGGAACATGCTATCACAACCACTGTGAGTTTCTACTGCATCTGCCCTACTGAGTCCAGAAAATGTTACTTTCTTGCCACTGTGCTCTTCTTTGGTACTTGTCTTAGAATTACAGTGAGGTTCTTGGGAAACTCCAAATCTCATCTCCATTACATGTAAAGAGAAACTGAAGCTAAAGCTTAGCTGGCTCTGATTAAATGCTGTGTCTAGATAATGCCTCCAGGGCCATTATCCCTCCTGTTGGTAGGAATGCTGAACACGTTGCTGCCAAGCACAGCCCTGGAACCCCTGGTCAGAAATCTCCCTCTCTATTGCAGCAGTTCGTCAGTTGACATCAGTGCTGATTTATGGGTTGTGAATTACCTCTCAGTCATCCCATTTTTCTCCATCTGGTCTACAGATTTTGTCAATTCTTTCCCTGCTCTGCAACACTTCCATTTCTTTAATTCTATAGAATGAATTATCTCCAGTTTAGGTTAATCCTGTGATGCGGATAGGAATGGAAGTCTCTATAGAATATTATGTAAATGTTGAGCTCTGTGAACTATCAACAGACTCTCAAAATGTCTCAAAAGTTCTGCTAGTAAATTTTCATCTAAGTACACAGATTAATATTTTATTCAACTTTATGTCTCTATAGATCCTCACACTTTATGAGACCAAATCTAGTGCCCAGAAATTCTATTTTTATAAAGTCAAAAGCCCTTCATTTAGTTACTAGGTACAATATTTTCTTATTTTGTCATTTCCAAGGGATGTGTAGGAGAGGAGATTGATATTAATTTAATAACATAAAATTTACAGATATACCTGCTTCCATTAGTTACTGGATGAAGGCTCTATGATGACAGTTAGGATATTCACCAATCTGATTACCAGGGTAGGCCAGTTCAGGGACCCTCTCCACTATTGCTAGTAGTCTAAGCTGGGGTTATCCTTGTGGATTCCAAGAAATTCCCTAGCACCAGGTTTCTCCCTATCCCCACGATGTCTCCTTTTATCAAGGTATCTCTTTCATTGCTCTCCCACTCCATCCCTGTTCCAGCTCGACCATTCTGTTCCCTTATGTTCTCATCCCCCATCCCCTCTCCTCTATTGCCCCACCTTGCCCTCAGTTTACTCAGGAGATCTCATCTATTTCCTCTTCCCAGGGCAATCCATGCACCCCTCGTAGAGTCCTCCTTGTTAGCTAACTTCTCTGGAGCTGTGGGTTGTAGTCTGGTTATCCTTTGTTTTATATCTAGTATTGGAATCTTTCTATGACACCAGTTTTGGAAAATAAGAACAGCACCTGACTTGAAAAATAATATTTCATTGGGTTTTAAGTGTGTATAATTTTGTATTTTTGATTATATGATTGGGTTTGAGATATTTCTGAGATTTCCGTTAACCATGTATAATTTTCATCGTCTTTTGTGCATACAAAATGCTCCATATATGCATATATATGTTACATATATATAGATATATATGTTATTTATGTGTTATGAAAATATAGTCCATTTCTTTTTCGGTATTATTAAATTTCTTTTTCTGAGTTGTAAGGAGTGCTCATTAGTTACAGTATTTCAACATTTGGCTGATAAGTCAACTTTTATAACTTTTTGGCTATCATCGACTTCAAACCCATTTGTTCACATTCGCCTTCTGAATGGCAGCCTAATAGCTTACAGTTCTACCGTCTCTGACAACTACTCCCCGACTTTGCCAGGAGTGGCCGTGCATTGATAAACTTTTGCCAAAATGGGCTGCATCTTTCTATCTTTCTGTGGTACGACTGGTTTGCCAGGATGTAAGATGCCGAGTGCATGTGACGTTTCCTTTGTTCAGGGGCATTGCAGAACTTTTCTTATGTGTATGTTTGTTTTTTTTTTAATTTTTATTACTTACATTGAAATTGTTATTTCATATTTTCCCTACCAACCATACAATTGATTTAACTTCGTCAGAGCGAGAAGTCACTATATGATCTAAGTATAGTTTTATATTTTTAAAGCTTTTTTTCTGGCATATTATTGAGCATATACTATTTCCATTCACCCTCAATAAATATTAGTTTAAATTGCTTTTGTGTCATCAGGGTAATTCCCTTCCTTCATTACAAAATTTCCTTTCCTAAGTTTTAGAGCATATACATTAGTTACAGTATTTTAATGATTTCATAGAAAATAATATTATCTACATCTTATATAGTAACTTAAATCTGTATCCCAGCTCTTTATACTGTGGTTTAGACATACTCACAATTTGTCATTACTACTAGATTTTTTTTAAACTGAAATGATGGTTTCTAACGGGAACCAGAGTGGTTACAATTACAGTAGTTGACATACACAGAAAAAACTCCATGGGCAACCCTGAACTGAAAATTTACAAAGTAACAAAGTAGACACTGGGTACAGGAAGGAGAGCTGTCCTAGAACTTCCTGAGCCATGCCAATATGGACTCTCCCTACTCTCCTGTCTGTGCCCACCCCTGGAGTCCATCTTGCCAGGACCGAAATCGCCTCTGTCCCCACCACCCTGTCCCCCTCGGAAGCCCTTGCGGGACACCACCTGGGCCCTAGTAGCTGCCCAGATCATATCCTCCTATACATGCCATGACAGCCATCTCCCCCATATGAGAGCCTTCTGGTCCCCCTCCGTGGTCATCTGTCTTAGGGGCCTTACACTAGTTGCATTCATTGCTCCAAGAGAAGTTCATGTTCTCACAGGTAGAATTAGAATACTTCCGGTCTCCAGTTCCCTGATGTCCACCACCTCCACCAACTTTACTGGGAAATCCTCCCCAGCCACGGTTGCCTCGCCCTCCAGCTTGCCAGTTTCCCTGTCTGTAAACAAATTACCCGTAGGCTGCCCCGTTTTCTTATTTGCCTCGACAATCCCAATCTGCTTGCAATAATCAGCCACGGATTCAGTTGTAGCATTCTCCCATAGGCCTTACACAAAGATGGTGGTGGTGTCTGAATTATCCTGGTCAGAATCACGACGTGATCCTTGATCACTAGGGCCACGAAATCTATTGAAGCCACCTCGGTCACTTTCACTTTCACGGTCACCTTGTCACCTTCTGAGACACCTCCATGGGTTCATAACCATCACTGCTTTGGTTGTAAGCGCCTCCACCACCTCTGCCATGACTCACATCATCCTGCTGGCCTTCCCTATAGCCCACCACCATTCTGGTCCTGATTGCTATAACCAACCACTGCCTCCATCCCTCAGGGAAAGACTGGTCCTGGCCATAGTTGCCTCCACCACCCCATGTACCACCTCCACGGCTGCTGTTGTCCTGGTTCTGTTGTCCATAACCCTGAGGTGGGTTATAGGAGCCTAGTTACTGTCTGTAGCTTTCTTGTTGTCCACCATAGCCAGACAGTTGGCCACAGCCTCCACTCTGGGGCTGCCCATAGCTGCTTCTCTGAGAACGGCCACCATAACTTCCTGAGGTGCTTTTAGGAGTTGGCTGTTGGCCATAGCCAGGACAGGAGGACTGCTGCCCATAAGAAGATTGGGAGTTTGGGCTGCTGCCATAGCCTCCAGTGGAACCATATCCCTGGGGAGCTGGCTGAGTGCCCTAGTGCTTTGGATCGGTGGGTCATAAGAAGAACCATAGTTGCTCTGGCCATATATCCTCAAGTGTCAGCTGGCTAGACATAACCACTCTAGCTCTGCTGGCCAGAGAAGGTTGATGCTCTGTTGGGAGTAGCCCTGCCCAGGCTGGGTAGGACAGGCCCTGTAGCTTTGAGTTGCTTGTTGGGTGTAGTTGTTTGAAGCCATGTCCACGTGCGCAAAGGCTGCCAAGCAACAGGACTCCGGGCGACTGAAAAGAGAAGCCTCAAGAACTGAGGAATACTAGTTTTTGAACATCTTAAAACCCTTTTATTGGGTCTGGGGAAATGACTCAGTTAGTAATGGGCTTGCTGCAGAAGCACAAGGCCCTGAGTTTGATTCCCAGCTCCCTTGTCAAGAAGCCACGTGCGATGGCTGTGGCTGTGATACCAGCACTGAGGGGTAGAGAAAGGAGGGACCCTGGGCCTTGCTGGGGAGCCATTCCAGATGAAAGAGTAACCTCCAAGTGCAGTGAGACACACTTCCTTAACAAAAAGTGAAAGAGCAGCTACAGAAAGAAGCACAAGGGTGACCCTAGCTTCTACACACACATACACACAGACACATATATGCACACATACACACAAACACATGAACACATTTTATTATAACTGCTACCTAACATAATATTCCTTTCCTAAGCAAACAGATACGCATCTTTCTCTTTTGTCTATTTGCACTCTTAAAACTTTCTCAGCCGGGCGGTGGTGGCGCACGCCTTTAATCCCAGCTCTCGGGAGGCAGAGGCAAGAGGATCTCTGTGAGTTCAAGGCCAGCCTGGGCTAAAGAGTGAGTTCCAGGAAAGGCACCAAAACTACACAGAGAAACCCTGTCTCGGAAAACCAAAAAAAAAAAAAAATCTTTGTTCATTAAATTTCAGATGTGTGTGTGTGTGTGTGTGTGTGTGTGTGTGTGTGTGTGTAAGAGAGAGAGACAGAGACAGAGAGAGATTTGTGTGTGTGTGTGTGTGTGTGTGTGTGTGTGTGTGTGTGTGTTTACATTTATTCCAAAAGAATGGGTAAAATAGTATGATTCACAAACACAAATAAAACCCCACACACTGGTTCCTAGGAAAAGGCATACTATAACTGAGACAACAATTAACCACTTTATAATTATACTGGCTTGTGTGATTAAATATAATTTAAACAATATTGGAAAATCATTTTGGACTTGGACCTGAACATTGCTTTACAAAAGCAGCAAACAAAAGGAGATCTTAAAACTAGAATTTAATGTTCTAAGCAACACAATGTACCTTGACAGATTTTCCAGATAAAAGAGATCTTGGTTTGGCCCCACACATTCACCTAGCATTCCTCTGGCGTTTTCATCACTTAATCTACCAAGTTCTTGTTCAGCACATACATTTTCCAACTGTTATTAAATTTGGGTTACTAGTTTCTCAGATTTGGTTTGAGATCTCCAAGGGGGAAAAAAATCCAGGGCTTCAACATGAGCTACCCAATGCATAATGTCTGCTTTCAAAACAAGGAACTGAGAAACATGACCCCATGCTTGGGAATTGAAATCTTGCCATTTGCACTGAAGTATTACATTCATTATGTCATACCACACACATCTGATAAGGGAAGGCATAACGCTGTTGGATAGGTTCTTGTATACAAGAACTCCACAGGTCAAGTAAAGCGCTGTTTCTCATTTAATAACCGAACTCTGCAGGTGCTAATTTGGACCATATGCAGGACAATGCAGAAATATGCTACCCCACAGTAAAATGGTAGTATGTGTGATAGTTGGTATTAAGGGGAGTTTTTGATTAATTAAGGTGCTTATGCGGTTAATTTAAGCCATGCAGTTCAATTGACATAACTTTGTAAGAAACTGAAGCTCACACAAAACCGTCATAGGGCTGACCCTCCCCACCCCCACCGTTCCTTTTCTTCACACACCCTGAGTTTTGAAGCTCCCTACAGACCAGTTCATTTGAGAGAAACATATTGGATACTGGAAAAGGCCAAATTAGAACTGAGGCAGCAATTGACTCCCTCGTTAAATATGCCTGCCTTGGGATCTCCACTGTGGATCTGGCACAAGTAACACTGAGTGATTTGGGTTCTCAATATTTTTCATCTTCTTGTGGGAACTAGCTTTGAACGAAGGATCCCAGAGGTAATGCGCTAAGAACCATTTTTATAGTTTAATTGCAGATTTATACTAAGCAAGCAAGTATAGCCTACGTGTTGAAGATTAAGTAAATCCATGGCAACTTTGATGGCAATTCTATTTTAACGCTGTTAGAATCAAATCCTAGGAGAGTTTTTCAGACTCTGTCCCATCTAATGAGATTCACATTTCACGCCATTTTAGCTTTTTAGTTGCTCAGATACTGCCCCGGCCTGTTGAGTTTCCCCTCTGTCTCCGTTGTGAAGCTGTTACTAAGCTGCTTTTATTTACTTACAAATACTATCCTCTAACTTCTTAGAAAATATGATGAGAATTAAATCCTTTGTTAGTTCAATGTAGCATCCAATGCATGTGAAAAAAACAACTTGCCATCTTACTGCACTCAGAGAAAGGTATTGCAGCTCTCACTGGTTTATATTTTAGCAGTAATAAGTAATAACCGTTAGGCTATGGTGCAGTGGTAGTACATGGATCAATACACACTTCCAAGGAAGGAGGATGTTTCCATAAAACATGAACATTGGATATGTCTTTGCTACTCCACTGAGATGGTGGCCTTTGTTACCTCCTTCAACTCCTGACTGAACCTACTTTTGACAACTCATTCCTGTATGGATAGAGTGATCACACGAGGATTACCTTTTTGGAGACACCCATATTTATTGTTTTTGTATTCTTGACAAAATACACTTTATAAAAGTTAATCTCCTTAGAAATTAGTTTTGCTTCTAAAATAAAACTTGGATCCCCCCACTGGACAATCAAGCTGTCCCACTGTCTGGCTCAGCCTGCCAATCAGCTTCCTCCCTCCTGATCAGGAGGATCCTCTCTAGAAGGCTGGTCGCATATGAAACTATTACATCAGCTCTCCCAAGTTCACCCAATCCCATAGTCCTGGAATGTGCCCCTCCCTCCTTTCTGTTTATTAAAACCCCATATTTCACATTCCATGTCAAACTCTGTTCTGCCACCCAGGATCTTCTCAACTTTGGAACTCCTGAAGTTATTTATTGTAGAATCCCAGAGTTTCCTATCTCAAAGGAGGTTTGTAAATGATCTGTTTTAATTTCCTCATTTCATAAGTAAGAAAATCGAGACCCATGGAAGATCATATTACTAGCTAATTATTAAAGAAAGTTATACAGAGGAGAGAATTGACACTGAGATGGGAATTACCGTTCTAAACTCTTCATCTCTGGGCTTGAGTATTATATACATCACTTAGGAAGTGTGCAAGAGGTTTGTAAAAAAATAATTTGAATATGTTATCCTGGTGAAGTTGACAAAGTGGAAACCAAGGACCATTATAATCCTCCATCCAGAACTGAACGCACTGAATCTCCTCACTAGGAAAGTTACAACAAAAATTTCTCTTAATATTACTTACATAGAAATATTACAAATATCCCCTCCTTGAAAAACTGTTTTGTGTAAAATTGTCACTGACCTTAAAATTTTTTGATGTTTCTGGCTTACCACAACATTCTGGAAATGCAGCGGTTGAGGTCTGAAAGCCACACAATGGAGAACATTCTTTGGAATCTTCTTTGTTTGATCACCGCTGAACAACACGAAGCTTTGTATTTTTTCACCTGAATAAATACAACCCTGCATTTCACCCTTTGAGGTCAGTACATACATCTCACAGGACAAGCATTCCTGGGCTCTTGACCTGCCAATTCTAATAAAAAGAAAAAGCTCAGCCCTTATGCCACCTTGCTGAGAGTGGAGTGCTCTGGGTTTTATTAGTTTTTTCCTGTTTTTCAAGGCTAGTTTCTAGTCATTGGTAGCTTTATATGTAACAATATTCTCTTATTAGGGAAGAACTGTATATCTATATTCTGCTTGATGCTTTGATTACAAACAAAGTCTAAGGGCAGATCATTTGCCAGACACTCTCTGAATTTTGTCATTCTACATAGTAAGAGGTGCACAGAAGAGCTACCAGCATTTGCATTCGGTTGTGAATTCCATTGTTTTCAAAATGCAGTGGTATTAAGTGGATGCATGTAAGAGTTCTTGGCTGAAGCGCTCTTTCACATGTCTAACTTTTAAATAAAAGTCATATATTTAGTTATCTTAAAATGTTAATTGAATAGAGATTTCTGGGACTGGGGTTTTTGTTTGGCTATAGTTTTTGTGGGTAGCATTGTCAGTCCAAGTAGCTTAACTCTCTCTCTCTCTCTCTCTCTCTCTCTCTCTCTCTCTCTCTCTCTCTGTATGTATACACATAAATTTATATGTATTATATATAATTTTAGGTAAATATAGAATAAATAATGATTTCTTATTGCTTTATCAAGCAATCTTGGCATTATTTTTCTGCTTTTTCTCCTCTTCCTTCTGTTTTGACCTCCCTCCGTCCTTTCTAGTTCCAGCCACCCATGTTATTACATTTCTTACTTTTTATCACCTGTATCCTGCTTTTTCTCTCCTACTCCCCCATGATACCCTTATGCTTTCTTTGTTTTTGCAATTACTCCATATCCTATAATCCTATCTGAGGATTTGGGGCTAGGAACCACGACAAGAGAGAACATGTGGCTCTGTCTTCCTGGATCCGGGTGGCTTCACTCTATATAATTTTCTCTAGATTCGTTCATTTCCTTGAAAATTCCATGATTTCATTTTTCTTTATTGCTGAGTAGTATTCCTTGTGTACACGTGCCACATTTTTATTATCCATTCATCTGTTGAAGGACATTTAGATTGTTTCCATTTTCAGCTATTGTGAATGAATGAGCCCTGCTGAGCAACTATCTGTGGAGTAATATGTTGGACTGGGTAGTTCAGGTGACTCCCAAAACAGTATAGATTATTGATGAAGTCATTGCTTGCCTCTTGTGGTTGAGAGTAGGTCCCTATTACTGAAGACACTCCACACTTAGGATGTAGGACTTTTATGATTCAAGTTGAGTCTGACCTGGAAGCCTCTTACCTGCAGCCTAGCTCCCATGGTTCCAGGAAATGCTATGTAAACTCTCAGAGGAGGGAAACAACGATGCTGCCTTACCCAGCTGCAACACCTGTGAACCACGAAAATTTCAAGCATGACAAGATATGCATAAAGGTGCAGTAAGTGGCACTTGCATGTCTGTGGTGAACAACAGCTGTTTAGTTGAATTTAAGGACTACTCAACAGGAGGGAAATCATGCCAGGTACTGGAAACCTAGCCAGCTTCCTGGGACTAGTGTTGTCGTGGACCTTAGAAAAGAATCAACTACCATCACTTGGCTAGCTGAGCACAACTCCTTACTACACTGGAAATCTCACGTTAATATCCACATATAAATTTAGCTACCACTTCTCATTAAAAAAAAAAATCATCTTTTTACAGCAAATGAAGATCATCACAAAAAGCACAATTGGACATAAAATGCAGAGATCCACAGAGTGTAGGGAGGCTAGATCCAGAAGGTGGAGCTTCATCAGGCATCTGTGGCTCCGGGAATGTCACAGAAGAAGAGGTGGAAGGATTGTGAGGGGCAGGATACCAGGAAACCCACTGGGAAAGTCTTTCCCAAAAATGGCTGTGTAAATAAGGTCAGGAGAATGGCAGTATCAGTAGATATGTCAGTGTGGAAAGGGCTAAATTTTGTGGGTTCCCACCCCTAGACCAAGAACTGCGGGTAACTACTGACTGCTGGGAGAAAGAGAATTAGCCTCTCCCAGAGATGAGCCCTCTTATTGACTGTCCAATGCAGAGCCTTAATAATATATACACATAAGCAACAAAAATGAACTTGGTAAATTATATATATATATATATATATATATATAATATATATACATATATGTAAGTGTGTATGTATGTATGTATATTTAAAAATAAAATTCAAGGAAAAGAGATTATCTACTTGAGAATCAGGGGTCATGAGAGGGGTTAGAGGACTTGAGGGAAGAAAATAGTGGGAAGTGAGTTAAACATATTTTAATTAAAACATTTTTAAAATGTCAACTCTAGACAATATTCATGGTTACTGTTAAATATTTCAGATCAATTATAGCATAAAATGTGGAATTGTTTGTTTTGGATATGTCCTGAATTTGATACTATGAGAAACCATTATAGTGGAATTGTATAGGACAGAAACATTACAAATTTGGGAACCATGAGCAGAAAATGGTATTTTTATTTGTGTATTTAATAAAAGGTCTCCATAATAAGACTTATATTTGGAGTCAGGAGTTACTATCTTGCCCTTCCTAGTGAAGCTCTGTGGATTGATCTTGCAGGGTAAATCGGTTTGCAAGGTGATGTTTCAAACCTATGTAATCTGTAATGTCTGAAATGCCTCCTGATAGCATCACTAAAATAAACCAAGTACGTTTGAAAGCCAAGGTAGATATATATGCACAGATGACTTACATATTTGAGTGCATAGTATTTCCATAAAGACTCATGCTTCATCTTTTGTTTATGAAAATTTTAATATGTTTGAACTGAGTACACTACTTTGTATATTTCTAGATATGCTAAGAAATCTATTATATTCTTTTTAATGCAAACAGATATTGGCAAAGCTTTTGAGCAGGTCTTGTGTTTACCTATGGAGTGCTGGAAAGTTTTTGTTGTTTTGTTTTTAAGGACCCAGCTCCTTCCTGCTTGTTCCAGGGATAGCTTTCTCACATATAACTCAGTGAAAGTTGTAGCTAGCATCGACAGAAGATACCTCTATTACCCAGACAGGACAAAATTATTTTCTATCACATTCATATTTCTAAAATGCAAATCTGGCTCACCTAGATGTGAGCATCTGTGTAAAGAATATTTGAATTATTCCCCACCCCCAAATCCCCAAATTAACATCTCTTGGTATAGCCAGAATAGAACGTATTAGAAATCAACCAAGGCAAACTAAATATAATATATTATATAATAAATTGTTGATCTTAGCTTTATTATCTTACAATACTACAAAATATACTCATAAATAAAAGCCTCGTGTATGTACAACTTTAAAATGAGAAAAATTTAATCCATGGTGTCTTAAATACACTATATTCAAATAAGTCACTTGTTTGGAGAATACATTGGAGAGATGCTGTAACTATAAAAAGCAAGTCTACAGGGCTGGAGAGATGACTTAGCAGTTAAGAACACTGCCTCTTCTTCCAGAAGACCCGAGTTCAATTCCCAGCACTCACATGGCAGCTTACAACTGTCTGTAACTCCAGTTCCTGGGAACCTGACACCCTCACACCAATGTACATAAGGTAAAGTTAAATTATTAAAAAAAAATAAACAGCAAGTCTAGTCTTTCCAAAGTATGTGGCAGATGCACAGCCTGTGAAAAGTGGTAGAGGAAATGAAAATGTCAATTGAGAAACATGAAAATTAATAAAGGATTGCAAGATCACTAGAAAGGCAGAGAATCTGCACACATTGTCATTTTGTCTCGGTGGAATCTCTTGCTACCAAGAATTACCTTTTGTGTTCTGTATTCTACAGATGTGGGAAAGAAAACAAGAGATCCCGAGGGGATAGAGCTGTGACTAAAACAAAGATTGTCCTATGTCACTTACTTTCTATCGAAGGAAGTAGGTGACCAATACATACACCAAATTAAAGTTGGTAATTTTATGTGATAAACATGAAAGAGAGTAAATGCATGGAACACAGTAAAGATCGAAGAGAAACTTAAAAGGAAAATGATGGAAGTCTTCTCTCAGGAGGTGACACTTGAAATGAGTTCAGAATAGCAAGAAGACCAATGGGAAGAAATGGTGTGAGTGTGCTAGGAAGTAGTGAGTGCAAAGACCTAAGTGTGAAGTACAGTGTGTGTGGAGAACAGCTGCAGGCCACTGTGTGTGGAACATGGTGAGTGCTGGGAAGAACAGTATAAGATGAACTTAGGGCAGTGGCCAGGGACCTTACGGAAAGATAAACAGTCTGGATTATAGTGTACTGTCAATGGAAAAGGTGCAGTGCAATTAAGTTTATTTGAAACATACACAGGTCTGGTAGTTTTTACATATTTTAATTCAAGTTAAATCTTTTAAAAAGGTTATTTATTAAAGGGTTGATGTAGAGTTATCAAAAATGATCTATTTAAAGTAACTCAGAATCAAATATCCAAGTTAAATGAGTCTTAAAGTGGGGCAAATGCCTTTATTTTTTATTTTATTTTATTATTATTATTATTATTATTATTATTATTATTATTATTATTATTTTGGTTTTTCGTGTCAGGGTTTCTCTGTGTAGCTTTGCACCTTTCCTGGATCTCGCTCTGTAGCCCAGGCTGGCCTCGAACTCACAGAGATCCGCCTGCCTCTGCCTCCCGAGTGCTGAGGTTAAAGGCATGCGCCACCACCGCCCAGTGCAAATTCCTTTATAGGATGGTGTCTGTTCACTTTCCTCCTTCCTGTGACTAAGTCCATGATATACAAATGGCACAAGGAGGAGTTATTCATTCTGTTCCCAGTATTAGCTGTATGATAGGAGGGTGGTGTAATGGAGCTACACACATCATAGCAGCTAGAAGGAAGCAGCAAAGGTCTGGGGGTCACATGCTACGTTTCACACCAGGACTATGGGATCTGCCTCTTCTAACTGGGCCCCATTTCCTAAAGGTATTGGAAGCCCCCACCCCACCCCACCCCCGCCACACACACACACACACACACACACACACACACACATACACATGCACTCACACAAAAATATTGCCACCAGCAACAGATGAACCACTTACCACAGGAACCTAGAGGGGCATTTCGTGGACTCATCCCAACAGGCGAGCCTAAGGTTGGGAGGTCTTCACTGAAACAGCTGTTAGTATACAGCAGTCATTTTGGTGTTTTTTTCTTTTTTTTTTTTTCTTTTTTTTTTTTTTTGGTTTTTCGAGACACGGTTTCTCTGTGTAGCTTTGCGCCTTTCCTGGCGCTCACTTGGTAGCCCAGGCTGGCCTCGAACTCACAGAGATCCGCCTACCTCCATTTTGGTGTTTTTTAAAACATACTCTTATGATTTATTATCTCACCTTTCCTAGTTCATACCAACAGGTGTACCAACCACAAATACCTTCATCTCCAAAGGAAAAAATGCACAAAATAAAGAAATGAGACAAAAAAAATTAGCAAAATAGAAAAAGAAAGGATGAGGGACAGCCACTAACCTCTGGCCTTTGAAACTTGGTGTTCTGGGTCTCCAGAATTTAGACTAATCTTCAGCCGTGGGCAGTGGATAACACACATAGATTTGCTGAGTAATAGATTTGGACTTCAATGGAAGCAATTGAGTGATGATAATAATTAGGTTGTCAATTACAGTAGAAATAGTCAAGGCAAAATTTATGCCCCTATCCAGCTTTCACCCCAACAATTTCATGTGAAATAACATGGCATAGGACAATCTGTGCCTACATGTGTTTATAAAAACATTATATCCAAAATAGTTTAAAGTTATATTAGAGCAAATTTTTTACATTGATATATATATATATATATATATATATTAATTTTAATGGATATTAGGTAATCCACACATATTTTAAATAAGCAACTAAGAGATTATAGGTCTTTTCATTCTCAAGAAGTCCAAGCCAACATGCTTAAGTTGATATTAAAAAACTCCAGTGTCATAGCTGAATAGTGGAAGATTAAAGAATGATACCACTGGATTGAGCACAAAATTGAAATGCTAGCCTTGTAAATTCCTGTCTTCATGGCTGTGGCAAACCACATTAATCTTTGAGATACACTTTCTTATCAAATGCAATGAACCATAAATTTCATGATTACATTATGAAAGTTAAGTGAGTTAAGTCATTTAAAAACCAATGTAAGTGTCTAACCTATAAAAAATACCTCAGCTTAGTAGGTGCTACCTCTGTTTTCTTCTCTCTCAGTGGCCGACTGTGTCTGCTGCAACATTATATCACCATAATCCAGCCCAGTGTCCAGGAGTCAGTGCACAGTTTTGAACTAATAGACAGTGGATAAATAAACGAGCGCATATACTGCACTTGAATTTCTTAACAAGTTAATTTAATTTGGCTTACTTTTCCACTTGTGTTGAGGACAGTAACCATTTCTAGGTGTCTCTGACATACTAAACACTATTTTAGTAACACAGTCATAGCCTATAAAGAATTTTACCTGTGCTACAAATAGTCTCATCAAAGAGTTAGTAATGCCGTACCAGATCATTTGCACGTGGAAAACTAGCGTGCATTCACTATTTCTGGCAGAATTTGAGTTTTCCAAGTACCCATAAGTGTTTTGGTATCAGTAAAGTTGCTAAACAGTACTTCTCAAGTTCTGTGAAGTATTTGTCCTTAGAGTGAGAACTCAGGCTCTTAAACTCTCTAACGGACATGCCCTAAGGCTAAGTCATTATTCCAGAAGGCAGTTGAATGGTTTTTCAAATATTCTTTCACTCTGTGTCCTAAAAGAGATCTTCCTCTGGTTTACTGGACATCGTGGTGATTTTATTAAGCCGTGGTGGTGGCCCGCTGGCATCTTGCTCACCATTACTTCATTGCTGCCCCAGCAGACAGCATGCTACCTACTGCTGCCTTTCCAGACTGCACAGGTGCCTGTCACATCCCCGTCCACCCCCCACCCCCAGATGCAGACACCATAGGGATGATTCCAAAAGGAGGTTTCAAGATTCTCTTCATGGCAAACAAGTAAACCAAGTAAATGGGAGGTGATTATCCTCTGATTTACACCTAATTAGAGAGTTCCAAGAAATATTGAGAGAAGAAAACAGAGGTAGCACCTACTAAGCTGAGGTATTTTTTATAGGTTAGACACTTACGTTGGTTTTTAAATGACTTAACTCACTTAACTTTCATAATGTAATCATGAAATTTATGGTTCATTGCATTTGATAAGAAAGTGTATCTCAAAGATTAATGTGGTTTGCCACAGGGCAAGAAATGGCCACAGTGCTAGAGTTGATACCATTCCTCAGTTCTGTTAACTTGCAGTTTTTACCTAAGTCAAATTCCTTTTGCTAAAATGTTGAGAGGCTCACTGGCTTTCCCAAACACATTATTTCCAAAATATAATTGACAGTTTATTATATTTTGGCAACTCATACTTTCTTATTTTTAGGCAACAAGTTTAAATTGCCTGAGAAAGTTAATTATCCTGCTCATGATCTTAATATACCACCAAACCTTAATTCTAGATACAGTCCAGGCTTAATTTTGGATCTCCAGTCTCCTGGCCATTCGTGTGGAGAGAATGGTGACCAGAGTGAGCTTTGATGAGGAAGGCAGTGTCTCTACTGAACTGAGAACTACTGAAACCAGGGAAGTGACTTATCAGATCTTACTAATAGAGGGGTTTTTGGTCCAGATCAGGGAGGCTAGACTGAATGGCATGAGAAGCAAAGAATGCCATATCTATGCAAGTGAAATAATGAGAATGTGGAGAGGTCTGCTTGAAAGGTAAATGAGAATTATAAAGAGCAGAAGCTGCTACAAACACAATAAAAGTATCGAGAAAATGGGGAGATAAAGTGACTCCCACTCTGGATGCCAAGGTGCACTCCATATAGGGAGGTTCTTAAATGTTTAGGATACAAAGACAGAAAACCCATCTGATACTATGTGACCCTGGAAATTTACATGAGCCTTTGTTCATTAGATGTTAATAATGGTAATGATCTGACAGAGTGTTTTGTGAATATTGAGTTAGTACTAGTGTGCCTGGCATGTAATGAATATTTAAAAGTCTTACTAATTACTGTTGTTTGTAATTTATCTGATAAGTGCTGTAGTGTTAATATCATCAGTGGGATATCATGGCTCTTCTCACTGGTGTAGAGCTAGGGAGGAGAACATTGAAAGAAGACATATCTAAGTGTCAAGATCCAGTACTACCGAGAGAGCAATACCCAGCAAGAAGATGGTCCCAGCGCTTTAGAGCAGTGGTTCTCAAGCAGTGGGTTGTGACCCCTTTGGCAAACCTCTCTCTCCAAAGATACTTACATCATGATTCATAACAGTAGCAAAACTACAGTTATGAAGTAGCAACCAAAATAATTTTATGGTTGGAGATCACCACAACATGAGGAACTCTATTAAAGGGTCACAGCATGAGGAAGGTTGAGAACCACTGGCATAGAGAAACTTGGGGAGAAGGATAAGATTGTCTGCTGATGGCTAGTGTGCTAAGCTGAGACCAGCATAGGAAGGCATACATGAGGCAAGATTTCATTTCACAAACACACAGAAAAGAAAGCAAGATGGGCAAGGTGTGATCAGAGAGTGGGGTTCTCTTCAGAATTATTATTATTATTATTATTATTATTATTTATTTATTTTTTTTTGTTTTTTTCCGAGACAGGGTTTCTCCGTGTAGCTTTGCACCTTTCCTGGAACTCACTTGGTAGCCCAGGCTGGCCTCGAACTCACAGAGATCCGCCTGGCTCTGCTTCCCGAGGATTAAAGGCGTGCGCCACCACCGCCCGGCCAGAATTATTATTTTTTTCATGACATATCCAGAAGAGGTCAAAGCAAAGAAAATGATAAGGAAAATGATAACTAATCCATATTGATGGTTTGCTAATAGAAAAACACATTTGTGTCAGCCAGTTATGTTCCATAGGCTCAGAATCACGAAAGCTGGTGGAAGCTCAGCTGTCACAGGTCACCTTGAATGTCGGACCAGAAGATACGCACATTCACAGTACGAAACAGTGTTGCTTTACCTCTGATGCTTAGAATAAAAAGGATAAGGAACTGTGGTCTTACAAGAACAGTAATGGGTGAGAATTGAGAACATATAAAGAAACAAGGAGGGATAAATAATCCTTGAGCTAGGTTAGAAGGGAAGATAGCTGATGAATAAAGAGAGAGAGAAAAGCAGTTTCCCATTAGCTCAGCCCTTGCAGAAATAGACATGAGCTTAATTTTGCTAAAAGTGTGAGAGTTCTAACATTCAATTATCAAGCGCCTACCATCAAGCCAGTTTGGTTAGCTTATTGCCTTTTCAAAAATATTTTAATACGTCACTTCTGTCTCTCCTGGTAAGAAGTATTTTAAAGTGATATTCAAAGATCATGATCTCATGGTCCACTCACCCACAATGAGTTTAGACAGGAAGTATAGTAAGAATTACCTCTCTTTTTAATAACAGATTTTAACTATGCTTACTAAAGTAGCTGAGCAAAACCTTCTGGCAGTGCTGGTGGGATTGAAAACCCGTTGCTGGTGTCTTTGTCCCCCATGTTTGTATGCACACAGTGTTTTCCTGAGTCAGGTCAGGGAAGCCCCTATTGATTCAAACCAGGCTCATAAAACAAAATGTGTGCTTCTACTTTTTATAGGCAAATGACACGGAATGATTATAAACAAGGAACATGCCAAGGTGATACTACTAATCAACTTGTTTAAACAAACTCACAGCTGTATGCCAAATATCTGCCATCTTGTGAGGGAACAGTTTATGTTCTTTCTATGTGGCCAGATTTTATTCCCTGGGGATTTGATGCTATGAGGCAGGAATTCAATTTGTGTGTGGTTAGGAATGATATTAAGTCCTGGACATTCTGCCAGAATGTGTCTTTCCAAACAGGTGGGAAATGAGGTGGGGTGGAAAAACTCTACAGTGATGCAGAGGGGAGACATAAATAGATTTATTTTTATTATACTATTTCAAAATTCTTCTAAAGCATTCTTCATCTGTCCAAATAAATTAGTAAGTTCTCATATTACTTTACATAATAGGAGAAATTTCAGTGTCTGTAATGATTCTTTGTAAACTCCTTACATATCTTCCATAAAATCTTATTGGTTTATCTAGGGTGTTTTATTCTGTTAAAAAGTAATTACTTTTTTAGCTAATAAATTTATTAGCTAAATGATTTTATAGTATGAAAAATTTCTCTCAGGAATGTTTAGGAAGTAAAAACGGTCCGCTTTTCTGTATAGGTCTGACCTGTTTCTTAAGTAGAGAGGAGAAAATACGTTACAAAATGTCTGAAGAGTTGGCATAGGAGCAGGCTAATTTGCATGTCTGTAGTGGAAATTAGGTCATTCTTTAAAACCTTGTCAGATAAGACTATGCACATATTTTTTGTTTTTCTCTGTTAAGTTGTTGCTACTTGAGTAAATTCTGGAATCATATTGAATAGATTTCCTGGTCATTTTGCCTCATATCATATAAGGTTTGAAAAAATGGGCGTGGGAGGGTCCCTGCAAATGGTATACATTTTAAAATGCGGGCATATTGATCTTCATAAAGTTTGCTTGTATTAGTCATTTCAATCTAGTTAATTACCAACGGAGGCTTAAAACCTTATGTCATGTTCATAAACAAATCTCAGTCAAACACAGAACCCTGCCAACCGAGCCTGCATTTTGATTCACGGAGTATTTCTGTGGTAGACGTGGAAACGGTGACATAATGTAAGAAAAAGCACTTGGTCCTCAGGGAAGATGCTGGAAGGAAGCTGTGCAAATGCGTCCTTTGCAGTTAAGTCAGCGTCCAGATCTCCAGATAGTCTGCTTGTCTCTTTCCGACTCAAGTCTGTTTCAGCCTCTGTGATTCTGACTTTGTGTCTGTCTTATAAAGAAGACAATGAGATCTAGCTAATGTGGGTGTCACAGCACTGAGACCTTTCTAACCACCAGATCAGCTTTTCCTGCCCCTGGCCCTGCTGATACTGGCTTCTGGAGCTAAACCCGCTGTAGTCTCAGATAAAGTCTCAGTGTGCAAAGGCCATTGAAAGGAATGGTCTAGTTTTCCATGTGTATCTGCTTAAAGATGATGAGATGCTGGTACAGCCATTAGATTCCTGAAGTCACAGTGATAAACAGCATATTTTTAGTCTTTCTGTACTAAATAATAGCATCTGTCTTGGTCTGGTTTTTTTTTTTTTTTTTTTTTTTTTTTTTTTTTTTTTGTCACTAAACAAGGTACCTGAAAACAGATAGTATAGAAAGGAAAGACACTTGTTGAGTTCATCCCACTAGAAATGGGAGGTCCAATCACATGAGTGTGTACAATGCCAGTGTGTAATGAGTATATAAAATATGCTTTAGACTGAGAGAGAAATTAATTGCAAGCAATGAAGTGTTGCATGTGTTAAGAAAAATGAAGCTTGACCTAGAAAACCTGGAGGAAGTGGGAATACATAGACAGACATACCTACGAGTGTGTACTGGGAGTCCACACAGCCTACTGTAAGGCTGGAGAGACATAGCAGAGAGCGACTCTTCTGGTGAGGGAAGTAACAAGGGACACACAGATGACGATAAGGACAGGTGAAAGGGGAAGAAGTTAAGTGAGCCCCAGTAGAGTGCTCTGTAGGTTCTCAGGGCCCGACTGCTGACAGGAAAATAAAGGGTTCCTGAGGGTTCTCCCCTTAGGAAGGGGAGAAAATTCTGGAGGAGCTACCATGGGAAATAAAACTTTGTCCACTGTATTAAAGGAATGCAAATTTAAGTGGAAAAGCTCCTCATAATCAGGTGCTTACAGAGACGATGCAAGTAACTCGTAAGCAACCTCATACTTCATTCATTTCTAAAAGTAAGACACACTGCTGTACAATTTCATTTTATAGGCAAGTTCCCCATAGATTTAATAGATAATGAGCTTAATAGCATGTCAGTGCTGTTGTGGAACATGATCGAACATTCCTGAAATTGCAGACTCCTTCAAACCCGCAATTATAATAGAACGAATGAATATTGGTTGCCACAGCTCCCCAATGTTCTACCAGCTCTGAGTAGACTATCTTCAGATGAAGCAAGGGCTTTTCAGGTTTCAGCCTATTCTAGTTTATTCTCTTTCTTAAAACATTCACTTAAATGCTTTTGTACTATGAGGGTTGTCAGTCAAGAAGATTGAAATCTGTAGAATTAATGGTCATTTTACCTGTTTATATGTGGTGGGGAAACTGAATATGACTCAGCTTTTCTGTGGATAAAGCAAGGATATTGTCTTTCAGCTTTACTGCAGACTCAAGTAGAAAATGATGTTGACCATCAAACAGGCTTTGGAGGCAGAGTGTTAGTGGGTTTGCTTCATAACGAAGAAAGAAACATAATCTGCTCTTCGTGTGTCCTGCCAATTGCTTTAAGTAAAGTATTAATACCTGCAGAATTAATTGACCCCAATCATTACAATTGAATAGAGATCTGAACAAAGGCAGGAGAATCAGGACTTCAAGGCAATCCTTGGCCAAATAAAAAGTTTGAAGCCAGCCTGGGCTATATGAAATCCTGTATTAAGAGATCATTGACTCAAAAAAACAGTATTGGAGGCCAGAAAGGTGGCTCAGCTGTTAAAAAGTACTTAGTATTCTTGCAGAGGATCTAGATTCAGTTCCCAGCACCCACATCACAACCCAAAACTACCTGTAACTCCAGTTCCAGGGTCTCTGCCATTCACAGGCTCCTGCACACACAGGGTGCACATGCACACTCAGGCACACAGATAGACACGTTAAATCAATCAACAATCTTTAAAAGGTTTTCAAACTGAATACACACACACACACACACACACACACACACACACACACACACACGAGTTGATTATTGCCCACAAGTCCTCTCTGAGCAATGACAGGAGGATGTCTTTTTGAGACACTCAGTGACCCTTGTTAAGAGTCTCATCCTTATCACACAGCTTCCAATATTGCACAGCTGTCTCTTTCCGATATGAGCCTGATGAAGCTTGGGGCAGGTGGCATACAGTGCATTTGATGGGGTAGCCTGTGAAGTGTTGCACTTGCTTGTGCTGACAATCTAGTATCCAGCACTCTATTGTCTGACCAAATCTAACTTTAAAAGAAACTGGGGATTTAATTACTCATGTACCCAGGGCAAGGAATTTGGAAAGACTCTGTTCCATAACCAGTACTGTGTTGACTTCTGAATAAGAAGTGTGGCAACAGCAACCCACAAATAGATCTCATAACAAAGCTGGCCTCTGTCTAGTCCACATTGCCACAGACTGCTTGTGAATACTTACTGATTTCCTTCTAAGTTAGCTTTTATTTGAATACATTTTTAAATTAACAAATTTCACTAGCCTGATATCCAACAAATGGGGGCTGTTAAGTATGATTAGAATCTGCCTTCTCAGTGCCACTAGAGTAGATGACAGTTCCGAACACAATTGAGTAACATGGAACTCTCTTGTGGTTCATACAGGATGCAAAGCTTTGGCTCCTTGTAACTGGCAACGGGGAAACTAATAAACGCATTTTGATCAGAAGACGTGGATGAGAATACCATTAAGGGAGCAGAATTTTTCACATTTTTTATTATTATTTTGCTCCTGCTGGGATATTATTTATGTAGTTAGTAAAAGCTCTGGTTTCTTAAGCAAGAACACAGAGCTCTCCAATGTGTTTAAGTTCTTATCTTAAGGTATGCTTATGTAGCATATGGCTGGGAAGGAATGTTCAAAATCCAGTCTTTATTTTCATCATGATTATAATTTAATTTCAGAATGTAGGCTCTCATAAGCAATTACGGCCAGATGTATTCTTTAAAAAAAAATCATCATCATTGTTAGCCTGGGCTGTTCTGTGGTCAGTACTGTGTCTTAAGCAACTACTGTTTATTTTTCTCATATTTAAGAGTTAGATTTATGTGAATGTATCTTAAAACATTTAAAATTTAATTAAAATGTAAGATGTTTCCCAAACCCCTGTATTGTGTAAGGATTAAATAAAAGTATCATTTATATTAATCTTGCTCTCAACTTCAAAGTTTCAAAGAATAAAGGTTTTTAGTTCTGTTTTTGTTTTAAATCAAACACAAGGTTTTTGGAGGAAACAAGATTTCAAATCATATTTGAAGCTTTTACTTTTTTCTTACTGAATAAATTTCCTATATACAAATATGAAAACTCTTAAAAACCATGGACATTAATGTCTGAAATTATAGCATATACAGAATATGTTATAAAAATTCAATAGATGTGTAATGTAGTTTTATATTGAGTAACAGAAAATTGTTTGTGTGAATGTATGCATGTGCATGTATGTGAAGTGTGTTTGTGTGTGAAATATATGCATAATTATGTATGTGAGGTGTGTTTGAGTGTGTGTGTATACATGTGTGTGCATGTGTATGTATGTGAGGTGTGTATGAGTGAGAGTATGTGTATGCATTTGTGTTTATATGAGGTGTGTATGACTGGGATTATGTGCATGCATGCATATGAGGTGTGACAGTGTGTGTGCGTGTGTGTGTGTGTGTGTGTGTGTGTGTGTGTGTGTGTGTGTGTCAGTATGTATGTGCATGTGTATGTATGTGAGGTGTGTTTGAGTGTTTGCATGGTATGTATGTGGAGTGTGTGTGCATTGTTTGCATCTATTTAATAAATCTTTGAGACTTGGTTTTTTATTTTTGCTTTGTCCTAACATGAATTTGTTAGAAAAATCCTTATCCTGTGTGCCTGAATCAAATCGGATACAAAATCTTATTTTCTTCAAAAAACCTTGTCTTTTATTTTTAAAGATTTTATTTAGGGGGTATTTATGTCTATTCATATAACTGATATGGTAATTTATAATACTAGATTGATCCTGAATTTTAGCAAACACAAGTATTAACTGGACAGTTTATTAAAAGCTTGCATTCTGAATGAAATAAAATCAGAGGGGAATATATATTCAATTCAATATATATTCAGTTTCTCAAAAGCTTGGCTCATGGGTTACACACCAGGAAACGCTGCCTCGGGGACACATAAAGGAGTGTCTCTTATGTTGTTTGTTTGTTTTTACATCTATTCATGATGATGTCAGAGGACAGTCTGGGCGAGTCAGCTCTTTGCTTAGTTCCCTCTGCCATGTGTGTCAGGCATGGCAGCAAGTGCCTTTACCCTCTGAGCCATTGACTGCCATAAAAGGAATATTTGTCTGTTGGAATGCTTACCCTTAATATTGTGTGAGGAAAAATGTTGCTTCTGAAGTGAGCACTTTATGCTCTTCATGTTTCATATTTAATTTGAATTGTATTGCAACATATGGAGACTTTGACCAATAACCTCAGCTATTATTCTTTTAAGCAAAATCTATATGACATTTATATCTGGGGCTCTCCAACTGTGGGTTGTAAGCCAAATATGGCGTATTGCTTACTTTCGAAAAATCCATTGTTGGAGTATATTTTATATTTTGAAATTGTTGAATACAAATCAAAGGAAGAAGGATGCCTCATGACTTCCAAAACTGTATTCAAATGTTAATATCTATATTAAAAGACTGTTATGATCATTTGTTATGGATTACTTATGGCTATTTATATATTATAAAAACAAAGCTACCACTGAGACAGTATATGACGTCATAGTTTCTCATGACTGCTCAGTCTACTACCAATCACAGTGACACAGTTATAATCCAAATATCTCAAATGCTACATGTATTCAGGATGAAACACAGACTAAGTGCTGTGTGTACTATACAGTGGCATTATAGCTACACTAAACTAAAACAGCATACATTGGTATCAGGGTAAACAGCTAAGTGCACATCACAGCTTTTCAAACTCATAAGATACTAGGCAAGACTGGATGTCTTTTTTTAAATAACAATTTCCACATAAAAATTAAAAATTCAAATAGAGACACAAGGTTTCTGAGTAACTGTTTTGTTAGTCAAGCAAGAAAGCCATTTGATGATGTTGAAGTAATTGAAAGATGATTGATTGTAGTGATTGAAAATATTTGTCTAGTGAAAATAAACATGTTTAAAACTTTTACAGTGTGTGTGTTACCGTGTGTATTTGTGTGTGTGTGTGTGTGTGTGTGTGTGTGTGTGTGTGTGTGTGTGTTACTAGGGATTGAACTGAGGATATTTGCATATTCAAGGCAAGCATTCTATTCCTGAGTCATATCTCCAACCTAACTATTCCCCTTGTGGTGAAACAGTAGCTTGGATAATTGAGGTTGCTGAGAATGATAGCAGTACTTATTATGTGACTTGTCCACATGTGGTGTGGACATGCTTCTCTTTATTCGGTGGATGGGAGACCAAAGAAACAGTGCTACCTAAGTGATTCTTAGTGAACCAATGAATTTATTGGGTTGCTTACAGATGTATGGATGAGGGGTTACTATAGAGCACATGAGTGATTCAATGAAAGCTATATTATGAAAAACCACCCCAACTTGGATGACAACTCAGGAAAGCTGCATCCTTGGAATGCCATACACAGCTAGCTTATAGGCAGCTCAGCCAACTGGAGAGTCTTCTTTCCTTAACAATTATTTATCACTTTTAGAACCCTCAGAGGGACCTCATGACTCTTGTAAATTTTAGGGCCTTCTTGAGTCTTGTAAGTTTCATTTCCTTCCTGAGCCTCGTAAATTTTGTTTTCTTCCCGAGTCTTGTGAGTCTCCATCTTTCTTCCAGAAAGCAATGCTTCCTTCTGAAGAAATCACTTCACCAGAATTGTTCATTGAAAAACTGAGCAGAGGCTTAGGGCAGTTTCCATGGTCCTTGTTGATCAACACACACATCTGACAGCTGACATGCTTACTTGACAAGGCAATCTTGAGTGTAAAGTTACTGAAGATTTAGTCCATATAAATAATCCCCACAGAAAAAGTAGGAAATAAACAATTTTCAATTGAGAAAACTAACTCAGTGTCACCCAAAGTGGCATCAACTAAGAGGTTATAACTAGTGGTGTCAAAATATACACGGAGAAAAAGGACTTGTAAACATTTACAGAACATGGGAAAATGATGAAAAGATGTTCAAAGTATTCTCCATGAGGAATTCTGTCAGTTTGGTTTATTGTGAACTACTCGTCCAGCTGTGGTAATTCATACCCATGGACTTAACTCTGTCAGTTCCATGATGTTTTGTCAGAAGTAGAGACAGTATATCAAAGTTCATTATCATACTACTGTTTTTCAGATTAGCATTGGTCACATTTGATGGTATTTTTAAGAAAAGAGGAAGATCTACTCTTAATACTATTGTAAATGTGTGACTTTGGAATCGGCCTTGCTTCAGACCTATGAACATTTCTAACAGATTTAACTTAAACTTATGAGAAAATGATACTTACATGTGAAAATTTTATTGCATAACTTAACAATTGGCATAATTTGGATCAACTATGTTACTTTTTTAATGATCTGTAACAAATTACCACAGAAATGACAGCTCAAAACAACACTCATTTATTACCTCACAGTTTTGTAGGCTGAAAGGAAGGTATCAGCCAGGAGAGTTCTTACTGAAGGGCTCTGGGGGGAAATCTATTTCCAAGTTTGTTCTTGTTGTTGGCAAGATTCAGTTGCTTTCGATTGTGGGACATGAGACCAAGTGTTTTCCTTCCTGGCCCTTCTCCACAGGCCACTTGGAGCATCTCAGGTTTGCTCACATATCTTCCACAGGGCCTCTCCAAGTCAGAAACAGCACATCAAATCTTTCCTCAACATTAGAGTCTTTGATATTTTATCCTTTCAAACTTCTGCACTAAATTCAAGAGTCATGAGACACCTCAAAATTCCAGCTCAGTCTCAGTCACAGGGATTATTCAGGTGTTTTCATCTGTTCATGCATTAGCAATGACAATTCATGCACCACAGTGACAAACCCTAGAAACTTCCATGGAAACTATGTCACTCATTCCGCTCTTATACAAGGACATCTTGGGAGCCATCTTAGATTTCTGCTTTCCTGCACACAGTCATGGCAAGCTCATTGCATGCTTTTATTTGTGTCAAAGTTAAAATGAGAAACCTTCATTGACATTCAAGTTTGTAGCACCTGTGTTTTGCGATCTCAAACTATAGATCCACAGTGGGTAAGCGGGGAGGAGAGCTGTAGTGCGAGTACAAAGGAAATTTCCATATGTACTGAAGAACTCATTTCTGTGTGCAAGTGAGATGCTTCCACATAACCTTCAATTGGAAATGATTAATCTACAATGTCATGGCATGCTAAAAGGAAAATATCCAGAGAAGAATGTAACAGAGTTCTATAAATGTCTTCCAAGCAATGAATATGCTCAATTAAAATCATATTCTTATAAACTGATGTGAGCACTTGGAATTACTTGTGTGAAAAAGTGTTTTCAAATTGGAAACATGAACGGTGTAGTTTTGGATCAAGTGAAAAGATGAGTTTCGCAGGCAGTTTTGGTGATACACCCTTGCATCCCAGTTAAGCAGTATGTTATTCAAAAACCAATGAAGTTTTCTATTCATGTTAGTAGCCTATAGAAACATATACACAGGTTGCTAGAAGATGCTATATTTAGGACTGGCTATAGATCACCCTCACTGGGTATGACTAAGTGATTTCTACTTCAACCTCTTCTCTTTAACTATTACCTGTCCATCTAATCTTTAACCTTAAGATTCATTAATCTTAATTATAAATGTCTTGCTGTGGGAATTTGGCATTGGAAATAATTTTCTATTAACTGTCCAATGTTAATATTCTTTACATTATGTGATAGGTTGCTGTGGTCTTATATAATTGTATAGGTAAAGGACAAAGATGCATCTATAGAAAAGTAAACAAGAGTTTATTAGTGAATGTTCCCATCTATAGCTATTTTCTTCTAGTTTCAAATGTGAAATTAAAATGGATTGTGAAGTACATTATAATTTTATATTATTCCTGAAATTAATTGATTGATAACTTCCTAAGAGAAACACAGCATCACAAAATAGAGTAGAGCAAATCTTTTAAAAGCACACAGGTAACTTTGTGTATTCCTATATCTGACTTCAATTGTGGAAAAGGTGTTTGTAGCTTGAGTTTTCCTGCCTGACCCACAGTCAGGATAAATCTCTTTCACCCGCCAGTCCCACAGCCGCTCAGACCCAACCAAGTAAACACAGAGACTTATATTGCTTACAAACTGTATGGCCGTGGCAGGCTTCTTGCTAACTGTCCTTATATTTTAAATTAATCCATTTCTATAAATCTATGCCTTGCCACATGGCTCGTGGCTTACCGGCATCTTTACATGCTGCTTGTCCTGGCGGTTGCTGGCTGGCAGGCAGTTACTCCTTCTGCCTTCCTGCTCTTTTAATTCTCTCTGTTAGTCCCGCCTACTTCCTGCCTAGCCACTGGCCAATCAGTGCTTTATTAGCAACACATTTGCCATACAGAACATCCCACAGCAGGTGTTCTACATGATTTCCTAAAACATTGTTCTTTCACATCATGCCTGTTTTAACTAATTTTAAACTACTATAAATTTCATATTCCAAACTCAAATCAGAAGACTTTGAAGCCTAATATATCCAATGAACTCATTTATTGCCTCCCATAATTAAGCAAGTAGTTCTTCTCTATGATTCTCCTACTTCAGTCTGGCTTCTTTATCTACCCAGCATCCCCTGTGCCTTTGATGACTGAAAAACGCTTAGCATTTATTATGTATCAGGTCCTGTGTTATTTGTGGTGTCAAAGTGTATGGTGAAAAAGAAAGGCTTATTTCCTGTTCTCATACATTACATTGAATTTTGGGAGGCAAGCTAGACTCAATAAAACTGAGTATGATTAAAAAATAAAAATAATATACCAATGATTTGTAGTTAATGATATTCATTCATTTAAAATACTAAGTTATTTTCTTTAGGAGCATAGGTGCTCAGATTTAAATGACAAGAGCTGCTATTGCAAAATAATGAAGAGCTTTTTCTAACTAAAGTGAATAACATGTGCAAAGACCTGAGGAAGAACTGGTTTTGTTTAACGAAGTATTCCTGGAACATAGTATATATTTGCTCAGTTTTTAAAAACATGTTGCCCAGTATATAAGGAAAAGAATGTTGCAAATAAGGAGGGAAATGAAGATTATTCAGGACATACCACAATACAGAAGTAAGGTTTATTCTACATGTAATGGTAAGCCGTTAAAGGATGTTAGTTATGGGATGATATCAAGGATCTATGTGATGAGAAAAACCCTTCTTCAGGTCATTACTGCCTACCACCACCCACACAGTCCATTCCTCTGCTCCATGGTCTAATAAAATTGCCTTTCCTCATTCTCCAAACACCCTATGTCCATCTGTACTCCGTGTCTGCACCTATGTGTGTACTTTTATCTTGTCTTAAAGATTCTTATATTCCTCTTGTTTCTGAAGGAACTTGCCTCAATAACCTCTAAGGCTCAATTCTTCCATTAACTGTCTTCTTGTAGACTCTTTCCTGAGTCTCTTAAAGAACTCTGAAGCAGTTCTTTATAGCTTTGATGCAGAGGAATTTCCTTCTGTTCCCCATTACATGTTTATGTTAGTTTTTAATAACTTTGAACATGATTTTCTAAGTTATTATTTTCTGTTATTATTTTCAAGCTATTATTGGAATATGATTCATGTTGGCATACTATGCTTCTTTCCCTGTGCCTAACACATAGAAATAAGTCAGAAAATGTTAGCTGAATAAAAAGAATGCCATGAAATAGTTTATTTACTCAAATAGATTCAGTTATTATTATTTTATAATAATGTTATATAAGCTTGGTTTCTAGGAGTCTCTGGCAGATTTACAAAATTAATCATTTCCATTGTTAGAAGCATGATGATTTAGATATGTCTTTTTGGCTACACTTTTAATTCTAATTATTAATCCCAACTCAGACTAATTAAAAATACTTTTTGAGTTCTGAAATTTAGTTCTGAATTATGAAGTATTTTGTAAAATACTATGACCGAAGGTTATACTTATATGACCTATTTACTTTTAAATATGAACATTAGAAAAATGGGTGGTATTATCCAGTTAAAGTCTAGTTAACCTAGAATCCTAAGAACTAAGTACTGGCTTTTTTATTATTATTATTTTATTTTTTCTACTCATATCACCCAGAGGGCAACTTTCTTATTATATTTATTGTAAAATATTTGACCTATGTCTAGTGCTTGGTTCATTGTCATTGAAAAGTACAAAGGGATGAACCAGTGTTACATGGTTGAAGAAAATGGTGAGTACATATGTCTTCGAATATTTTAGTAGCACACTCACATTTTCCTCTTCATGTATCATTTGTGCTTAAATAGCGTCCATGTTACTTAGTCCTCTGAGTCCAGGTGACATTCAGAGCTGTTCCATCTTTCGTATTATCAACTTTATAGACAATTAGCTCCCTGATCTCCTGATGATTAGCCCTTGGTTGTAATGGCCTCCAGCTTTCCCCTACCCCTTGTTCTTAACCCCTGCTTTTTGTTTTAGCCACATAATTAGACAGCCATGCAGGCAGTGCTTCCCCACTGTCATTCAGATTACCTCTATTGTACTGTACGGCCTTTTGATCATTACTGTGCATTTTAAAGTTATCTGTCCTCCAGGGTATGGACAAACTCCCCATCAGTATATCTTAACAGTACAGATTCTGTAGTATTTGTTTATTTGACAGTGATCTTTAATCCTTTTTTTGTCTTAGAAATAGAAAATAAATTCTAGAATCTCAAAGTTCATTCAAATTTGTGCCTTTTATGCGGCAGTATTCTTGTTATTCCCAATTTAGAATACTTTAAAACCACAGTGGGTCAATTCATATAGGTATCTAAATTATAATTATCCCCATAGCAAACTCAAAACTGCAACAAGTGAATATTCCAGTTTAGTTTAAGAAAGTAATAGTATGTATGTAACGATTCACTGTAAATCCAGTATTGAAGAATCAGATAAAATGACCCTTGGAAGCAGAAAAATTCAGAATCTCTGAGGGATATTTTGAGGTTCCTCATATAAATCAGAAATCTTGAGCTATGATCCATGGAGGGACATAAATTTACTTTTAAATGTAAGGCTAAAACTATTGGTTCTAAATCAGGTTATCTGGAGCCAGTATCAATAATTTTCAAGAATACAATAACCTCACTAGGATATCCAGTTTGCAGCTGCTTGCCAACACATCCAACTCTTGGCGTGGTTGTCAGTTAGACTATTTCAGGGCTTTTTGTGTGTGTGTGTGTGTGTGTGTGTGTGTGTGTGTGTGTGTGTGTGATTTTTATGGTTTTATCATTTGATGGATATACAAAGCTTTTCTGCTAGAATTCTTAGCCCCTTTCCCTCTGGGGTGTGTGATGGCTATTCTTGGTTGTCAATTTGTCTAGATCTAGAATTAAATAAAGCACAAATGACTAGGCACACCTATGAAGGATTTTATTCTTAACTAAGTCATTTGAAGTGGGAAGGCCACTTCAATCTGGATCTTTGAGGTGGGAAGACCCACCTTTAATCTGGGCCATGCCTTCTGCTAGCCTGTATAAAAAAGCCTTGTGAGAAGGAAGCTAGCTCTCTCTCTCTTTGCCTGCTTGCTCTTGCTCTCGCTAGCAAGTTCATTCCTTCCCTATATTAGAGCCTACTTCTTCAAGATTCCACATGCTGAAGACCAGCTGAGACAGCCAGCATCACGACTGAACAACTACTAGATTCTTGGACCTTTTCTTGGTAGACAGCCATTGTTGTACTAACTGGACCACAGCCAGTAAACCATTCTAATAAATCCCTTTGTGTGTGTGTGTGTATATATATATGTGTGTGTGTGTGTGTGTGTGTGTGTGTGTGTATGATTTATAACAATATAAACATATAATACACACAAACATACACAAACACAATAAGTTCTGTTTCTCTGGAGAACCTTCACTAATACAAGGTAGCTAAAAAAAGAAAGGACTAAATTCATGCTTTATAGTTGTTGTTCTTATATTTTTGTTACTTTGTATGCTACTCAGATAAAATTGGATCCCTAGTACAGCACAGAGGCGGGCTCTGTCCTTTGCTGTTTATGTAAATGTATTCCAGATTAATTTTGATTTTACTGTCAGTAAAACTGAGCCCAACATTGCACAGGATACATGATATTTTCTTTATTGCAGTCAGTCTACTATTTGCAGCTTAAATTGTGGACAAATTTCAGTGGAAATGACAGTTGGTACTTTTCATATAAGATATGTTATGATTCTATTTTAAATTAGTATTAAATTATTTATGAAAAATACTCAAAAAATACTTTTTGTTATGTTTTAACTTCCCGAAAGTGCATATATATGGATATATCCAAACAGTATCCTTTCATTAGAGAGTCACTTGGGAATTTTTCAAAGTTGTGATACTCTAAAATCTCTTTACTCATTATATTTTGCATGTAAAACAATACAAAGTATTATGTAGCTAAAATAAAATAATATTTAAGGTTGATACTTGATTAAAAATTGCTCTTGAATATAAACTTTGGATTACCAATGCACTATAGTACAATAAGAAACATTAAAATAGGTGAATGCAAATTTTCTTTGTAAATGCAAATAAACACATTTAAGATTTTTATAGGGAACAAGAAATGGATGATTTGCCACTTAATCAGCAGAAGATCAGCTTTTAAGCTGTAAACATCACACAAAATAGTTAATTATTTTGCTATTGCAGCTGCTATGGATTATTAACACATTTGCTTTTATCCAATTATGGAGGAAAACCATGCTTAATGAAAAGGAACCCAGCACACGGTAGAACTAAGATAAAAACATACCTACAACCCAAATATTTCATATTTAAATCCCAGTCTACGGCAGACAAAAAACCTTTTTTCTTTCCTAAGTTTAGCTGTTTTATTCTTCCATGTGTTTGTGATGACTGTGACTCCTTTGAAGACATTTTGGCATATCCTCTTCCTGTTGTATATATAAATTAAAGCAAATGATGCTTGTAAAGTCACAAATGTTATTCACTGGCAGTGCAGTAATTTTTTCACATGATATACATGAAGCATCAGGAGTGGCAGTGTCACTGTTTGTATTGCTGCTTTCCTCCTGGAGCACTTCTATTACTGAGTGTGGGATGACTCATCCCTAACAGGCTTGAGGGCCAGCGGGACAAAAATAGTAAAAAAAAGATAATTTCTGAGAGCTAGCCTTGGTCTGCCTACTGGCCTTAGCAACAGCAGCTGAGACATGGTCTAGAGATGACCTGGACCAATGAGAGACAGCCATGTCACACCAGCAGATGCATATTCATCAGACCTCCCCCCAGGGTGGGGTGGAGGGTATATAAGGCTTGCATCTTCCTGAATAAACTGAGCTTGTTGTTTTGACATTCTCCCAGAGTCTGTGTCATTGACTCTGTGCCTACCTCCCCCAAAGGGAACAACAGCACAGTACCCTGCTACAACTGAGAAGTTTTACAGCAGGAGTTTCTCTCTCAATTTAAATTGCCTCTTCAACCTGAATGGATGGTACTTTGCCTATTTCCCAGATGTTCAGACACTAAGCAAGATCTGTGGTATTCTGTTATCTATAAGCTAGATACAATGTAGCATAAACACAGATGACATCTTTGGGTCCACTGGGCACAGTCTTTCTGAATGTTGAACAAGACATTTCTTTTGATCAGTCAACACACCTGCTCATCCAGACTGCCCTTCCATTTGTAAGAGTGTGAGATTCTAGATACATAGCCTCAACATTGTTAGGGCATAAGCCACACTTAGGAAAGAAGAATGAGAATTGGGACAAATATTCAATGAGACCCTCATTTTCTTTGGAATATTTATTCCCAAATATGACTTTGTTACATTAATATTAACACATGTCAAGTGATGCTATAATGTAACAGCTAGTGTTAATGTAGAAACATAGGTTCAGAAACCAGTTCCCAGATTTAGAACTGTGTGACTCCCAAAGGCTGCTTAAAACCCACATATCTCAGTCCTCCTGTGTAAAGCAGAAATACTGTTAGCATTAGATTTCTCTAATATAGCAATTTGACGAGTTTATCTATGAAAATTTTTGTGATAATTGTAATAATATAATAAATGTCATGATCTAACACAGCTGCTAAACCAGCAAGTCACCCCAGAACTGCTGTCTTTGGTACTTAGACTAATAGTGTAATATACAGTAAGTGTATACATGCATATGGTATATATAAGTAAGATATAATAAATAATATATAACTGACTTAACATTATATCACTGAAAAGCAACACAAATGAATAATTGTTAAGTACTATCAAATTTATCTGAACCCCAACTAGAGAAGCTGATGTAAGGCAAAGAGAGCAGTAAATTAAGACTGAATGAGATAAGACAGCAACGATAGTGCAATGACTGAAGGGAACTTGGCAGGTGAAAAATTGAGGGTTTAAAGAGTGAAGAAAAGTCAGTAACCAGCTCTCTCCAGGAACAAGCTGTCAGAGCTAAGAGCTGGAAGAGCATTTAACCGAACCTTCTCAATATTTCAGTGGAGGTTGGTGACACTGTTTTCTCATTATCCCTAGTGGCTGAAGATAATTGATTCCACTTGGTCCCTAGAAAGCAGAATGCAGAAACTAGAAGCGAAATTAGTTTTTGTTTGTTTGTTTGTTTTGTGAAATTGCAGCAAGGTGCAATATGATGTTGCAAAAAGAAGACCCTGGTAAACATACCTGAGAAACTGACTCTGGTTTTCTCCTCCTCCCAACTGCTAGGTGACTAAGACAGTCACCATTTCTCTAAGCTTTCACATCTGTACTTTTAAAATCCATATCTTGGAAGGCTGGGAGCTAGCTAACTCAGTGAAGTGTTACCTTATAGTGTATATACCTGAATTTGCTCCCTAGAACCCAAATTTAAATAATAATTATGATAATAATAATAATAACAGGAACAACAACAAAAATCCCAGCTGCAGTGTCAGATGCTGGCAATTCCAGCCCTGGAGAGCTGGGGATAGTTGGATCACTGGGTCTCACTGTCCAGAGAGCCTACATTACATGGTGAGTTAAAGGCCAGTGAGAGAACAGTTGAGAGAGAGAGAGAGAGAGAGAGAGAGAGAGAGAGAGAGAGAGAGAGGAATAAAGGTACGTGCACCTGAGGAATAACAACTTTGCTTGATTCCCAACCTCTACATACTCTACACACAGATGTGTCCACACACAACACCATGTATAGTGTTGGTCAAAGTCAGTGGACTAAAGTAAATTTTTGTTTGTTTGTTTGTTTATTTTTGTCAGTGATAAACACGGGAGGGTTTTAATCCAATGCCTTAAAGCTTGTGTACTCAGTCTCTACCAAGTTCCCCTCTCTCCCCCAGCCCCTGTACTGCCTTGCTTGGTCTCTGTCTGCCTTTGAGTTTCAGACCTTCCTACCTTTTCTTTCTTTGTATTTTTTCTACTCTTAATTCCATGTACATTCAATATGATTATGTGATAAACAATACTAGCTTGTCAAATGTACCTTCATGTGCTTGCAATTTCAGAAACACATTTCTGAATCTGAGAACAATTTATAGGAAAGCCACCATAATGTATATTTTTACAGAGGAGGAAACTGGGGCTATGGGTGCTGATCGCTTCTCAAAGGCCACAAAGCTTGTGAGTGGCAGGGACAGCATCCTCCTTTACACATAAATGTAACCACAGCCAGAAGTCCTCCTGTCTCATGTAATTTACTGTGTTGGTTTAGTAAAATGTGTAGATGTGCAAAAGGGCACATTCATCTGGATGACAGTCTCATCCAGAGTGCCATATTTCGTAATTATACTGGAGACTGTCACATTGCTCAAGGGGAAGGCATTTCAAGATCGGATACTGTAAGTCATCTTAAGAGAGACCTGATCTTGATATTGTTCTTCACCCAAATATAAGTTCTTTGAACCAATTCTGCTTTCTAAGTAGACCAAAATTTGTAGCTGGAGTTATCAAATGTAAAATTTTATTTTTTGTTTGCATTCCTAAATTCTTTCTGCTACATTTAACACCCTCTCTGCTAAGATGCTGACGTTGCCTTTGAAGGAGACGTAAGTTATCCAGTTTACATTATGCCATCAAAGTTTCCCATGCAGAGTTGAATTGAGGTGAGCTTCTGATGGGCTGAGGGGGAGGCCTTACGTTCCCATGGCTACACTGGCTTCATAGCACATGAGCTTACTGGAGACTAATGGTGTGAGTCCGAAACAGCGTGCCTCCTTTATGTATTTCATAAGACTTTTGGTTACTGCCCTACAGCTGTCCTGTCCTTGGGACCATCTCTCCCATCCCAGTGTCTGCTCCTTAAAGTTGTGTCTGAGTTGTGACCACTAAGTATAGTGAAAAATGCATTCTTGTTAATATTATAAAGCTTTAATACCCATGACAAAGTTGTGATGAAGCTTGATTTTTACCTCAAGATAAATACTAATTCCTGAATCTAGTTATATGTGAGAACACAAAGTAAGATAAAGGACAACGAACTATGACAGCATTTCTTTGCTACTAGCTTAAGCTTGAAGCCCTGGCAGGATAAAGAAGCATCTTGTTTTGACTTGAGAAATTAAATTTGTAAATCTGTAACGGTGACTAATTGTATGATCCATACCAAACAATTTCAAATTGCTTTCATCACCTAAATGCAAAAACTACAAGCTTTCCAAGTCAGCACCTAAATATGTTAGAATAGATCTGAAGATGTTTTAAAATTCAGACCTGTAAATGATTAATGATGCCAGAAACTCTGTATGCTAATTTTAAAAAGAGAAGTGGTTTTGGAATTAAAGCAACTACTTAGTATGATATGTATTATTTCCATAATGATTCATTAACTGAATAGTTAATGACAATTAATTATTAATGAATATGAAATCATAAACAGACTCAACAAAATGTGTGCTTTTAAGTACTGCCATCTATCTATGAAAGTCTTCCAAAAGCTGAGCAGTATGGTTGCTTGTCTTATTGCTGTGACAAAATATCTCAGGAAGAAACCTTCAAGGAGAAGTGTGTATTTTGAGAGTGCAGTCCATCATGGCTGGGAGAGCATGTAGGCACCTGGTCAGATTGTGTCTGTACTCAGGAAACAGAAGGACATGAATGCTGACACCCAGTTTATTTCCTTTGTTTTCAGTCTAGGATCCCTGCCCATGGAATTAGCCCACCCATATTTACGTGGGTCCTAACCACCTCAATTAATCTAATCTGGAAACTCCCTTAAAGATATCTATAGTGGTATTTTATTTGTGCTGAAATGTGATTTTATTTGTATGTTAATAAATAAAGTTGCCTAGGGGTCAGAGCTATTAGCAAGCCATAGGGAAAGCCAGGG
>CABHPP010142543.1:10458-26088 GCA_902168425.1 Peromyscus attwateri | reverse complement strand
TGAAGGCTAAATAAGCATTCTGCTCCTGTGATATAAGAATCAGGAAGTATGTGTCCTATTCCAATCTAATTAATGGTGTTGCATTAAAGTGTGCTCTGGTTTCAATTACTTCTATAAGATCTATTTCCCACAGAGCAGCCAAAATGACCCCTCTAAGATGTAAATCATACTGTGCCTACTCTGCCTGAAAATACTCAAAGGGCTTCCTATCACACTTATAACAGAACTAGAAGTCTCTGGTAGCTTGCTCCTTTCTGGGTGCTCTGGTGTGAAAGGGGTGCTGCTTGCTCACTTATCCATTTCATTTCCATCTGCTGCCTTTCAGTCCCTGTGTATCTGACTCTGGGCTCCCTGCTGGCTCCTCATGGTGCCAGTGCTGTTCACTCCCACAGAGGGACTTGTATCTGTTGCTGCCTTTCACCAGAGAGCTGACTGGCTTTTCCCACCCTACATTCTCCCCCAGGGTGACCAATTCCTTTAGACTGAATTGCTCTTCCTGCTTTTTAGGTTATGACACTTTCAAAAAAAAAATAATGTTGACTTCATTACTTAGGAAACATGAGCATGCATTCAAAGACACCGTGAAGAATCGTCCCAGGAAGAGCTGTGCTACTTTGTGAAGTAGACATTGATATATTGTTTTCAATTTGGTAGAACTGGATTCTATGTTACTTAAAAGAATCTTGTTTGTGATGAACAAACTTACTGGATTATCCACAATTTAAATGGCAGTTCACGTTTCCACAACAGCGTCTCAGACTTCCATGGCAGCTTGAAATACAGCTCCCCCTGGTCTCAGTTTTCCTCCTGTGTTTACTTTTCCTCCACAGCAGCATATTTCATCCAAATGTTGTAGTCTTTGTGTATTTGCTTGCTTAGTTTGTGTTTTCTCCTTGTTTCTAGCTTTCCTCATAAAATAAATGCATAAAGGTCCAGACTTTGCATATGTTGATGCATTCTTGGTACTTAAAATGGTATCTGATATTTAGAAGATGTGAAATAAAAATCTGATTGTGAAATAATGAGCCATACATAGCTTATACAGTAACTAAGAACATGATATGTAGAGCTCAACTGCTTGGGTTAAAAACGGTCTCTGCTTGGGTGGTTTGTCTTCAGGGATATTGCATAAATTTTCTGCATTTTTGGTTTACGTGCTTAGGGCTTAAAAACATCACTCCTAATTTACTATGAGACTGAGCATTTAGCTCATTTATGTAGAACATAGTAGTGTGTCTAGTGCATAGCAAATGTCATGTGTCTGCTGTTATTAACACTATTATTTATAAGTTGGATTGAGACAGCTAATTATAGGTTAGAAAGCCTCTCTTGATATCTATCTATCTATCTATCTATCTATCTATCTATCTATCTATATTATATAGCAATAATATATAAATATATATATTTTATTGTGAGTCATATTAATAAAACAAATACTTAAATGATTAGCATCAGAGGACCAGTGGCTATTGTCTAAGTTCCTATGTTAATGCCATAAAGTACTAGGGAAATTAGAGCCTACTATCTTTGTAGTACTCTCATTTCAAGAGAAAATGAAGCCCAGCAACTTGGAGTGAGTCTTTAGCTTCTGAGAGGTTTTATTTATGTATCAAATGGCTGGAGGAAGGAGACCCTTTCAGGACATGAGAGGAGAGCCCTTTATAAAAATAGAAAAATCATTTCCCCCTCTTTTCTTACCTATGGGTCAGTATAGAAACTTGTATAATATCATTGGCTTGGATATCATTATATTATCTCATAGGCTGCGACTAAGATAAAGAAGCTAACCAATTTATTACTTTTTTTTTTGCAAGCTTTATTTTTCAGAACACAAACAGAATATCACACAACAACTGTGAAAAAACAAATCCTTGGTCTATATAAGCATATGTGGTGCTGCTCAGTCATATATATAATAGTTCCACATTTTTTTTCTCTTTTAGGAATCAACATACAGTTTTCTACAGTGGGTAAAACAATTTACATTCCTACCAATGACATCATGTTGTTGCTTCTATTCAGTTTCCTTGCTAGGTAACACAGGTACCCTGATAATCCATTGTGATTTGGATTTGCATTTCCCTGACAACAATTGACACTGAACACTTATTCATAAACTTGGCCACCATTTCTGGCCACCTTGTCATTTTGACAAGGCAGCTACTCAGTTCTTTTATGCATTAATTAATTAATTTATTTTTTAATTCTATGACATAGCCTTTATTTAACTTGTTCTTCCATTACCTAATGTGTTCCCAGATAAACATACTATTGCTCCTTTACACTCTCCAGTGTCTGCTCATATCTCGCCTTCTCACAAAGGCCATTTGTAGCCTTTTCATACAGCCAGCAATGGTTATTTCACATTATATTCTACCTCTCTACCTACAGCATCTAAAACAGTACCTGGAAACATCTACTCAATAAACATACAAAGCAACAAAACATACTGTACTCTTTTCCTGTGAGTAATTCTTCAGTCACCTTTACTTACATATACTATATACGTATATATGAAACTGGTTTATCATCGCACTAAGTGTTTCTTCCCAATCGGGCCTCTCTCGGGGGTGAACATTTCTATGTAGCTCTGGAACAAAATCATCCTCTTCAGACTGTATTGAGGACTTCATCTTCCTTCTTTAAGTTGGATTTTTCCTTCTAGTGCTTTCTGTTTATTACTTTCTGTTTATTACCAATTTATTACTTATTATGAGGTATTTGATTAAAAATCTGTCTCTGACTTCATACAAGCATCTAGGTTAAATATGAATATTTAGGATAAACACACATATTTTAAAAAATAACAGTAGGGGCTAGGGAGATGCCTCAGTGGGTCCAGTACTTGGCATGCAAGTATGAAGACCTGAGTTCAAATCCTTATAACTCAAGTAGAGCTGGATGCAGTTATGAACATCTGTAGTCTTAGTACTTCCTTGATAAGATGGGAGGTGGAAACAAGAAATTACTCACAAGCAGTCTCTGTCTGTCCCTCCAGACACAATACCCCAGTTTCATGCCTAGCTCTGCAGCAGAATGCCTGTGGCAGCCTTCCTTGCCACCCTGCTCCCATCTGCTGTGGATCTCACAGATCTTCCCCTTCTAATTCCCTCCACCTCATTGCTTTGCTCTTGCCCCCACCCTCACCAGTCAATCCCTGCTAACTCAAGGGCTGCTTCAGTCAGGGCAAGTGTAGGCTGACAGCGCTTCCACACCTTTCCTTATTCTTCCCTAGACCCAATACCCCCAGGTTCATCCCCAGATGTGTAGCAGAAAGCCTGCTGCAGTCTCCCTTTCTGGTCTGACCCCATTCTCAAGGGATCACAAAGATCTTCTCTATAACTGGAGTTTTCTCAGTTTCCCAGGCCCACAGCCGCTCAGATCCAAATAAACACACAGATGCTTGTGTTAATTAAAACTGTTTGGCCTAATGGCTCAGGCTTCTTGCTAGCTAGATCTTACATCTTAAATTAACCCATTTCTATAAATATATACCTTGCCACGTGGCTCGTGGCTTACCAGTGTCTTTACATCTTGATTCTCATGGTAGCAGTGGCTGGCAGCATCTCCTGACTCAGCCTTCCACTTCCTAGAATTCTCCTCTCTGCTTATCATGCCTATACTATACTTCCTGCCTGGCTACTGGCCAATCAGCATTTTATTTTTCAATCAATCAGAGCAACACATTCACAGCATACAAAAAGACATCCCCAGCACTTCTCCTTCAACCTTCCTTCCTCCAGCTCATCCCAATATCCAAGCCTACAATACCAGCAGGTATTGACTGTGCACACGCCAGTTGAGCAGAGCTAGGGAAATAGGTAAGCCAACTGAAGACCTTCATCGCTGCTTCCACTCAAAATCCAATCTTCTAGTCTCATCCCCAGCTCCACAGTGGAACACTTGTGGCAGCCTTGCCTGCCCCTACTCCTGTTCCCATCTCCTGTAGATCCCACAGACCTTCCCCTTCTAACCTCCCTCTCCCACTCATCACTTTATGCCAGCCCCCAGATGTAACATGAATCTTAAAAATGTCTTATTAATAAAAACTCAGGAGCCAGGTATTGGGGTGAATTCTGAAAAGTCAGAGAAACAGAACAAGCGACAGCTAACCTCACCTCACCAACTTCTCAGTCAATCCTCTTTCCTCAAACTGAAAGCCTCTGAATCCTCATCTGAATGGATCTCAGCTGAACTGCTGCTAAAAGCCTAAAATCTTAAAAGCCTAAAATCCCCTAGTTCCTGATCCTCAGGCCTTATATACCTTTCTCCTTCCTGCTATCACTTCCTGGAATTAAAGACATGTGTCTTTCCCAAGCAAGACATGAGATCTCAAGTGCAGGGATTAAAGGTGTGTGTCACCATGCCTGGCTGTTCCCAGTGTGGCCTTGAACTCACAAAGATCCAGATGGATCTCTGCCTCTGGAATGCATGGCTACCACTGCCTAAACTCTATGTTTAATATAGTGGCTATTCTGTTCTCTGACCCCCAGATAAGTTTATTGGGGTGCATAATATATCAAACACACCCAAATCTAGTAGGAACTTCCACAGACGACTCCTGCCAAGAAACCAGGCAGGCTGTAGACCTTCCCTTCCCCTCTGCTTTTCTAGATCTGCCACCCCCAGTCTCATCCACAATGCTATAACAGAGCCACTGGGGTGACCTCTCTTCACTGTCTCTTCCTCCCCATTTCACAGAAAACAAAATAAGCACACCCCTTTTTAGCACTCTGCTCTCCTTTCTCCTGCAGATGCCCTCAAATCGCTAGCCTATCCACATTCTAAGTATCAGTTCACAGTACCCAGAAACACATTTTACCTAGAATCCACAGCAGCCACAACTATCAGATCCAAAGAAAATTTCCTACCAGGCAACACACTGGCATTACACTCTCTGAAACACCAGAGAGGGAACAGAAACCAAGGGACAAAACACCCACCTAATGAAGACAAATCCAGAAATCAGCTTCTGGGCCTATAATCATGCCAGTATAAAAACAAAATCAATAACAGCCAAGACAATATGTCTCCTCTAGGACCCAGCTATGCTATCACATCAGGCCCTGAATATTCCAACATGGCTGAAGCACAAGAAAAAGACTTTAAAAGCATCTGTATGAAGTCACTAAAAGGCCTTAAAGAATAAATAATAAATCCCTTAAAGAACTCCAGGAAACACAAGCAGTATAAGAAAATAAATAAAAATGTCTGCCAGGCGGTGGTGGCGCACGCCTTTAATCCCAGCACTTTCGAGGCAGAGGCAGGTGGGTCTCTGTGAGTTCGAGGCCAGCCTGGGCTACAGAGTGAGTTCTAGGAAAGGTGCAAAGTTACACAGAGAGACCTTGTCTCGAAAAAAATGTCCAAGACCAGAATAGAATCAATAAAGAAAACCCAAACTGAGGGAATTCTGGAAATGAAAAATTTAGGAATTCAAACAGGAACTACAGAGGCAAGCATCAGGAACAGAATACAAGAGATGGAAGACAGAAATTAAGGAGTTGAAGATATAATAGAAGAAATGGATATATCAGTCAAAGAAAATATTAAATCCATTAAAAACTCTTGACACAAGGCATCCAGGAAATCTGAGACACTATGGAAAGACTGAACCTAAGAATACTAGGGATGGAGGAAGGTAAAGAAATCCAGCTCAAAGTCACAATTTTTTTTCAACAAAATCATAGAATAATATTTTCCTAACCTAAAGAATGAGATGCCTGTAAAAGTACAAGAGGCATATAGAACACCACATAGACTATACCAGAAAAGAAAGTCCCTAGGAACATAATAAAATGCTAAACCTACAGAACAAAGAAAGAATATTAAAAGCTTTAATATTTCCCCTTTAGGGAAGAAGACCAAATAATATATAAAGGCAGACCTATTAGCATTACACCTGACTTCTCAATGGAGACTCTAAAAGCCAGAATGGCTTAAACAGAAGTGCTGCAGACTGTAAGAGATCACAGATACCATCCCAGATTACAATACCCAGCACAACTTTCAATCACCATAAATGGAGAAAATAAGATATTCCATCATATAGTCAAATTTAAACAATTTCCATCTATAAATCCTCCCCTAGAGGATTGCTAGAAAGAAAAAATCTAAACCAAAGACGTTAACTGCACACATGAAAACACAGGAAATAAATAATCTCACATCAGCAAAACCAAAAGAAGGGAAACACACACCCACCACCACCACCACCACCACCACCACCACCACCACCACCACCACTAAAATAACAGGAATCAACAATCATTGCTCATTAATATCTCTCAATATCAATAGCCTCAATTTCCCAATAAAAAGAAACAGATTAACAGAATGGATTAAAAAATAGGACCCATTATTCTGCTGCATTCAAGAAATGCACCTCAATATCAAGTATAGATATTATCTCTGGATAAATGGTTAGAAAAACATATTACAAGCAAATGGACCTAAGAAGCAATCTGGTATAGCTATTTTAATATCTAACAAAACAGACTTCAAATCAAATTGATCAAAAGAGATGGGGAAGGACATTATATACTCATCAAAGAAAAAATCCAACAAGATGACATTTCAAGTCTTAACATCCATTCTCCAAACACAAGGGCAGCCAAGTTTATAAAAGAAACACTACTACAGCTTAAATCACATATTGACCTTCACACACTGACAGTGGGAGATATCAATACTTCACTGTCACCAAGGGACAGGTCATCCAGACAAAAACTAAACAGAAATGTTAGCAATAACTGACTTTACAAACCAAATGGACCTAACAAATATTTACCAAAAATTCCACCAAAGCCCACAAACAAATACAGCTTCTTCTTAGCACCTCATGAAACTTTCTCCAAAATTGACCACATATGGGGAAACTCTCAATAGAGACAAGAAAATTGAAGTAAGACTCTGCATCCTATTAGACTACTATGGATTAAAACTGGATATCAACAACAACAGAAAAAACAAAAAGCTTACAAATTGAACAACCTTCTACTGAATGAAAAATGGGTCAAGACAGAAATAAAGAAAAAATTAAAGACTTTCTAGAATTCAATGAAAATGAATACACAACAAACCCACACTTATGGGACACTATGAAAGCACTGCAAAGAGGAAAGTTCATAGCACTAAGTGCCTACATTAAAAAAATCAGAGAGATCTCATGCTGATATAACTTAACTAGAAATCTCTAGAACAAAAAGAAGTAAACATACTCAAGATGAGTAGATGGTAAGAAATCTTTCTTCTCTCTCCAATTTACATTCTTCCTCCTACCTATTTTCTCTGCCTGCCAGCCCTGCCTATCCCTCTATTGTGTAGTTATTGGCCATTCAGCTATTCATTAAACCAATCAGATGTCTTACACAGGCAAGGTAAAACAAATGCAACACATCTTTACATAGTTAAAAAATGCAGCGTAAACAAATGTGAGACATTGCTACATAGTTAAAGTAATATTCTGCAACATAAATAAGTGTAACACATCTTTACATAGTTAAAGTAATATTCTGTAACATAAGCAAATGTAATACATCTTTACATAGCTAAAGTAATGTTCCATAACAGAAATGGATACTTTTTTCTATAGGTGCCATTCACCAAAGTTAAATCAGAATCAGACAAACAATTTGAATAAATCTATATTCCCTAAGGAAATAGAAGCAGTCATTAAAAGTCTCCCAAACAAAAAAAAAATCCCAGGGCCAGATAGTTTTAGTGTATAATTTTACCAGACTTTCAAAGAGGAGTTAACACCAATACTCCTCAAATTATTCCACAGAATATAAACAGAAGGAACATTGCCAATTCATTTTATGAGGTCACAGTTACCCTGATATCCAAACCCCACAAAGACCCAACAAATAAAGAGTATTACAGACCAATTTTCCTTATGAAAATAGATGCAAAAAAATTCAATAAAATACTTGCAAACTGAATCCAAAACACATCAAAACGATCATCCACCATAATCAACTAGGCTTCATCCCAGAGATGCAGAGATTGTTGAATATGTGAAAATCAGTACCTATAATCCACTATATAAACAAACAGAAAGACAAAAACCACATCACCATCCTATTTGATACAGGAAAAGGCCTTCAACAAAAATCCAATACCCTTTCATTATAAAGGTCCTAGAGAGATTATGGATACCAGGGAAATATTTAAAATAATAAAGGCAATTTACAGCAAGACTGTAGGCAAAGATAAATTAGATGGAGATAAACAACACAGTTCCACTAAAATGAGGAACAAGACAAGGTTGTCTACTCTCTTCATACCTATTCAGTATAGTATTTTATATATCTTTACATATCTTACTTGATGACCTAGCGAAATAAGACAACGGAAGGAGACCAAGATGACACAAACCAAAAAGAAATAAGTCAAAGTGTCTTCCAGTCACAGATGATAGGATAAGCGACCCTCAAAATTCCACCAGGGAACTCCTACAGCTGTTAACAAATTAGACTATATAAAATTAAAAGGCTTCTCCACAGCAAAAGAAACAACATAGTGAAGACTGCCCACAGAATGAGAGAAAAAACTTTGCCATCTGTTCATCTGACGGGGAATTAACATGCAGAAAGTCACAAGAACTCAAAAGTTGAAGGTAAAAGTACAAGTAATCTAACCAGTAAATGGGCAAATGAATTTTTACTGCTAACAAGGAGCACAAATGTCCAGTAAATACATGAAAAAGTATTCGATTCAACATCTTTAGTTATCAAGGAAATGCCAATATAAAGATTAAAATTGAAATTCTTCTGTGGGATGGTCTGTATGTCAAATTGCTCTGATTGGTCAATAAATAAAACACTGATTGGCCAGTGGCCAGGCAGGAAGTATAGGCGGGACTAACAGAGAGAATTGAGAGAACAGGAAGCTGAGTGAGAGAGACACTGCCAGCTGACGCCATGACAAGCAGCATGTGAAGATGCCGGTAAGCCACGAGCCACGTGGCAAGGTATAGATTTATAATTTAAGATGTAAGAACTAGATAGCTAGAAGCCTGAGCCATTAGGCCAAACAGTCTAAATAATATAAGTGTCTGCATGTTTATTTTATAAGTGGGCGGTAAGACTGCTGGGACTTGGCGGGAGCTGGAGAGAAATTCTCCAGCTACAAAATTCTATATTACCACAGCCAGAATTACTATCATCTGGAAAACAAAGACCAACAAATGCATTGATGATGGAAAGAGAAAGGAAACCTTACCCTTATACACTATGGTAGAAATTTACATTAGTATACCCATTGTGGAAATAAGAATGGAGTTTTCTGATGAATTAAAATTAGAACTCCCACATAATTAAGCTGTACTACCCTTGGGTATATACTGAAAGGATCTGCGTGCAGCAGCAACTCATGTACATACACATGTTCATTGCAGCATCATTCACAATAGCCAAGATAAAAGATTCATTTAAGTGTCTTAGGGGATAGATGGATAAAGATGTACTATGCATAACAATGGGGTTTTATCATCTGAAACAATGAATGAAATTATGTTTATAAAAATGGCAGTAACTGGAGATTATTGTGTTAAAGTAAGACATATTTAGAAAAGATGTTAGAATGAAACTCAGTATTTTATATAATTAATATACACTAATAAAACCAACCCTTAAGCTCTTAATCACTTTCTACACAATTTCAGAATTTCTTTGTATTATATGTGCATGCAGGTAAGGGTTTGGATATATCTTCTTAATCCTGAATTGCAGGCTCACAAGTGTTGAACACACAGTTTCACAACATCCATGCTGTCTATTTCAATTCCTTTATCAATGGAGACAGCTAAAGAGAATACACATCATTGCAACTAGGAGACAGTCAGGACCTTCAATTTATAGATTTTCTTTTCCTGGTATTAAACGCCAACTAGACATTCCTTGGGAAAGAGGAGGCACTCTGGCTGTTTAGCAGGGAATGACTTTTCTTAATGGTTATCAGTGTGACATCTGCCATGAAATTCTGTTTGCATTTGATGTAGTTTGAACAGGAGCAGAGCTCCAGAAGCTAAAGAAGCTGCCTTGTTGTGGCTTCGTACACAGCAGGACAAGTTATTTTGTTCATAAAGACAGTCAGTCAGACACACACACACACACACACACACACACACACACACACACACACACGTGCACACATGCTCTGTGGGTGTAAACTGACCTTAGGTAAAATGGATATGGAAATGAATTATAAGTCTGTTGTTTCAAAGTTAATGTCAGGAGCCAAAAGGCTAGCCTCCTTTCTCTAGGGTGCAGATTAAATCAAGCCTAAAATGGTAATAAACAGAAGCTTCTCACCTGGGAAGAAAATGATTTGGAACCAGATGGTGAATCAGCTCCTGAACTCTGAAACGCTTTCTTCCTATCTTTAATATTTTATTCTGAGGCAGATAGTAGCTCTAAAAACATTAAGAATCATGTTTTATAATATTTAGGGTGTTTTATGTACAAAATAATGATATAACTTTTAAGAATGAACAGTGAATAACTGTCTGGTTCTTTTCCCCACACCCCCCCAGGATTTGCTATCAATTGTTTTTTTGATCTTAGCAGTTCGGACTGGAATAAGATAAAATCTCAAAGTAGCTTTAATTTGCATTTCCCTGATGTTTCTTTTCTTCCTAAGGTAGCATCTGAAATATTTTAACTATTCAGGATAAAATTACCACTGATTAGAGAGATGTTTTATGTTCTAATAATTTTGCAGCTATCTGTGTGGAAAGCTCCAGAATCAGGTTGTATTAGAGTGGCACTATGTATAGGTTATCCTCTGAATAAGAAGGGAGGCTGGGGTAGGTTAAAGGACAGACAGTTCACTAAATTATTTTCCTCAAGTATCTTTAGTTCCTTAGAGATAATTTTAATTATCAAAGAAGGTTAATAAGATTGTGTGCTGAGACCTTTAAGTGGCAGAATCTGAAATAACTGTTTAAAAATCCAGCTTGATTCTCATCATGACTTATGCTAAATTTAACCCACCAGTACAGGGGACTGATAACTCATCCTTTCTTGATGGCAGTTACAGATACAATAATGAATAGATTCTTAGTGAAAGTGCATTTATGAACATATATATATATATATATATATATATATATATATACTCACCTCTCATGTATGTCTAAGTACATATTACCACTTCTTCTGGTAAAGAATGTATAGAAAAATAGCAAAATGTCTTGATATGGAATTATCTTTGCTATTAATTACCTAGTGAAGTTCTTATCAACTCATATTAACAAATGACATACTGGTATTAAGGAATGAGAAAGTTCATTGGCTTCAGGAACTAAACCCTGAAAGACAAATGAGTCACAAAATTTCAGTGTTGGGATGATGTAGGTAGTGATGAGACACTGTGCTTTTGTTACAAATGATGACACTTTGGACACAATAACTCGTTGGCAGTACTCATCAAGAAAAGCTCAATGATGTGGCTCATTCTGTTGAAGTTGTAGTTATCTTGTGAGCTTAGAGTAAGTTGTAGATTTCGTGATTTGATCCTAAAAATATGGCATCTATTTTATAGAAAATAAATTATCCTCTATAACTTTAAGATAATCAAAATGACAAAATTCAGCATTAGCATTTTGTAAATAATGTATCTTCTATATTTTCACTAGTATTATCTACCTTTTAGATTCTTTTCCTTGTTATCAACTCTGGCCTATGATCACACATAAAACATGGCTTTCATCTCTTTAGTTTCCTTAACACCTGGGAGAGACACTGCTTAGACCTTTATCTCTTTTTGATACTGATTTTTTTATTGCTCTTATTTTTTGAACATTTATGCTCTGACACTTTCCTCATGCTTACATCCAGATAATGCAGTTTTAGCAGGTCTGATATTTGCAGTATTAAGAATTATTAGACGTGCTGTCTTAGTTTGCTTTCTATTGCTGTGATAAAGCAACATGACCAAAAGCAACTCAGGAAGGAGTTTATTTCATCTTGTAGCTCATGGTCCATTACTGAGGCTGTCAAAGTCTTTGGAGGAATGGCTTACTCAACTTGCTTTCTTGTACAATTTAAGAACATCTCCCCAGGGGTGGTGTGGCCCCTAGTGGTTTGGATCCTCCCATGCCAGTCCTTAATCAAGAAATGCCTTATATGTTATCTGATGGGGGACATTTTCTCAATTGACGACCCCCCTTCCAGATGGCTCTGGCTTGTGTCAAGTTGAAGTTGACAAAAAGCCTACCATCACACAAAAGATGTCCAGCAGATCTCCGCATTCACTGCCATTCACTGCCAAAAGAAGCTGCTCAGATCAAGGTTGAGAGTACTGCTTGTCTATGAGAATAAACATAAATTGTCAGACGATAACCTGTGGTGTTTTACAGTAGACTTGTATAATACTGGACCTGTCAACAGTCAGTCATGAATGGGAGGAGGCTTCCTGGGGAAGTATTAGCCACTGATGGATGTTGAGGGAAGATGAGTCATTACCTTCAACTGTGATGCCACTGATGGATCCTCTAGACTCCAATGCATGGTTCAACACCCATGCTCATATGGACAGCCCTGGTTAAACTTGAAAGGTCACAAAACAAAACAAAAAGACATGAATGTGGGAAAGGTACTTAAAGGGGGTTATCAACAGGAGTAAGAGAGTGATAAGAATGGGTAGTGGTAGTGAGTTGTCAGAGTCCATTGAATACATGCTTGAAATTGTCAAGAGTAAATTTAACTTAAAAAATATGGGAAAAGGAACATAGGCAACACCCACACATACGGAATCAAAAGTCTCCATAAAATACAAATAAGTTTTCAGAGGCAATCATAGCACTTGTTTACTGTTCTAACAATGTAGAATGTCAAGTTACCATCTCCTGCCTATCAGAATAAAATATAGAAGACAGCACACTACTAATAAATACAAAAATCTCTGCTGCTGTTTCTGGGTATGTCAAATGTCTCAACTGCTATGAGGAAGGAATAGGGAAAATCTGAAAAACAGTCATTCACTGTGACTCTGCTCTTAGGGATTTATATTTAGTTATAGTTCTAAAAATATGAAAATGCATCAACATGAGACATTTCAATATTTTTTGTATTGTAAAATATTGGTCAGGAATAATCTAATTCTGGCACATGGGAATGAAGATGGCACAATGAAAGACAGCTACTGTGGAGGTATGGGAGAAATGGGGGAAGAAGAAGCTTCTATAAACTACTATGAAGTGATTTCTAGGATAGATTGGGAAGCAAAGAACAATAACAACAACAAAACAAAATGCAGAGAGTATAAACTGAACCCTAATTTTATGTGTAAAAAGTGAGGGAAAACACACACACACACACACACACACATACTTTCATATACTAAAACCCAAGAAGAAAACAAACAGAAATTAATGCAATTGTTCATTTTATTTCTCTTTCTATAAAGCATGTTTCTGGGACTGGAAAGATAGTTGAGTGGGTAAGATCACTTGCTTGCTGCTCTTGCAAAGGACCCAATATTGGTTCCCATCATCCACATGGTGGCTCACAATCATCCATAACTCAAGTTCCAGGGGACCTGCACTTAATTCATTAACTATTTCAACCACAAGTGGATGTTAAATTTCATCAATTATTTTTCTTACTTCACGCGGCAGTTTTTCTGATATTTTGTTACATTTAAAAGCAGTAATGTTGTTTGCTATTCTTTTGCTGTGTATTTATCATACATACCCAGTTCATAAAACCTTCTAACATATTTATTTTTCATAGTTTGGGAGATAGTATCATTACTGTCTCTCCTTTGGAGAAGTTCTTTTCTGACCTCTGGCGGCTTCCTCCCATGCACTCTACTGATGAACATATAGCTTGATGTTGTAGAATATTATTTTAAGATGTATTACATTTTTTATGTTGTGAAACATTTGTTTAATGATGCAAAGATGAGTTGCATTCTTTTATGTTGTATTTGTTTAACTCTGTGAAGCTGTGTTACTTTACCTGTCTAAAACACCTGATGGTCTAATAAAGAGATGAATGGCCAACAGTAAGGCAGGAGAAAGGATAGATGGGGCTGGCAGGCAGAGAGAATAAATAGAAGGAGAAATCTGCAAGAAAAAGAAGAAAGAGCAAGAGCACAAGGAGAGGAGGATGCTAGGGGCCAGTCACACAGCCAGCCACAGACTAAGAGTGAAAGTAAGTTTCTGGAAGAAAGAAAAGGAAAAAGCCCAGAAACAAAAGGTAGATGAGATAATTTAAGCTAAGAAAAGCTGGCAAGAAACAAGCCAAGATAAGGCTGGGCATTTGTAATTAAGAATATTTCTCCATGTATATGTATTTGGGAGCTGGCTGGGGGGTCTGCCAAAGAGCGAAAGAGTAGAAAAAAAATAACTAGCTACAGGTTGGTACTCTAAAGGGTGGGAGTTAACATGGGATCTGCTCTCTAAACAGATATGTCATATGTCATCTCACTAGAGTTGGAAAATTACTCTAGAAAGAACGTTCCTAGGCCCCCAGAGTTTGTTGTCTCACTCAGCAAAGGTTTACTGATCACTTTCCTCTTTTCTTGTATTTTTTTAAAGGGCTTATTTATTTCTTTTTTTATCTTTTCCTCTCTGAATAGTTACTCTGTGTTTACACTTCCCAGATATTAAATCACAGTTCTTCACCAATTTGTGAGTTAATTCAAGTTCAAAATATACAAGATAACTATATCATCAGTGAATCTCAGTGAATGGGGCCTGGAAATGTATGTTTTAAAGAAGCACCTTGGATGATATTTATACGTGTGTACTGAAGACCTACATTAGGAACCAACTACCCCAAATAATATTTAAGTTAGGCAAAGGTACTTATGCTTAAGTTATGACTATTTGCTGTTTTATATTTGAGACAAAATGGAAGAATGCACTGCTGACTTCTCATTCCCTAGCCAAAGGAAAGGCATCAGACAGAGTAGAGATGCTATTTTATATTATCAATGAATTGAAAAGGAAATTTTGATTGTAAGATATTAAGTATACTTCCAAATCATTTTAAAGATAAGGACATTGATCATCATAATGGATTGTGTCATCAGGGACTATTCTGCAAAACATAAAGAAATATGTTTCACATTCCATATGTATTAAAGCCCCAAACGTCATATTTGCATCCTATTTATGTGATGAAAACTGTTCATAAATACAAGTAATTATCATGCATGTTCTTCTCTGAACACGTGTGAAAATGAGGAAGCAGAAGAACTCGTGTTTCTCATATTACAATTTAAATAACAATTTTATGATTTGGGAATGCGGGTAAAGGTTCTGCCTCCAGCAGGCATAGTCTAGAGTGGTAGGCAAATTAGTACACAAAGTGGTATAATGTGCTGTGACGAATGTTTATGAAACATGTTCCTAGACATATCAGGAAACAGCGGTTGGTTCATGTGAAGATGACACACATCGGCCTTTGAAAGATGTTTACACAGAGTAATGATTTTGGCAGCTCAATCTCCATCCTGTCTCTTCCTAGAAATAGTTCTTTTTCCTTAGGAGAATTTCTCTTTCACCTGCTAGACAATCAATGAGTCTTGCTTCCTTTGTATAGGAGTCATTGGGAGGTCACAGCTTTAAATTCTGCTCGCTCTCTCTCTCTCTCTCTCTCTCTCTCTCTCTCTCTC
>CABHPP010142543.1:0-10358 GCA_902168425.1 Peromyscus attwateri | reverse complement strand
CTTTCATTTCCTGAAGCCAGTGTTCTAGTTTGCTTTTTTTTTTTTTTTTACTGTGATAAATCATTCCTACCTCTTGTAATTGGTGGAGGAAATGATTTATTTCAGCTTTCAGGTTACAGTCCATCCAATGCCTCATTGAAGAAGCCAGGGCAGGAACTCTAGACAGGAACCTAGAGGCCTGGAGCAGAAACCATGAATTAATGCTGCTTATTGGCTTGCTTCCTTTGGCTTGCTGTTAGCTTTCTTCCACAGCCCAAGCCCACCTGCCTAGAGACAGATCTGTCTACAGTAGGTTGAGTATCCGACATCAATTAGAAACCATAAAAATATCTCACAGCCTTGTCCACAGGACAATTTGATAGAGGCCATTCTTCATTTGAGATTTTCTCTTCCCCAGGTGGTTCTTGTTTTGTGACAAGTTGAGAGATGAAGACAACTATGACAACTGGCCAGTGAGATCATTGTTGCTATTTGGAGAAAGCCTGCTTTAGTAAAATAGTGCAATTTATTTGTACCCAAACATAAAATGCTAAGCTTAAGTCTCATAAAGATGAAGAAACAGACCTTGCCAAGAGATAACATTCTGAATGCAGGCATATGTCAGAGGATTTTTAGAATTTTGTATTAATTGATACTAATTTTTAGAGATGAGACTAGAAATTTTCAAAGAAAAGTTGGTATGCCATACTAGGGAGTGGTAATTTTTTTTAAAGGAATATAATCTGAATGACTCAATGGTGAGTGTATTTTCCAAATTATCTTGAGTCAAGTTGTCTCAAGATATTTTAATGGGGACCTTGTAAAGACAATTTAATCTTTTGACTTTTGCCAAGTAGCCAAGCAAGCTGGTTAGTTTTTATGGCAAATTAACACAGGCTGGAGACATTTGGAAGAGGAAATCTTCATGGGGAAAATGTTTCCAGCAGATTGGCCTGTGGGCAAGTCTGGGGCATCTTCATTTTAATGATTGATATGAGAGGGCCCAGCTTCCTGTGGGTGGTGCCACCTCTAAGCATATAGACTGTTCCAGATAGTATAAGAAAGCAGGCTGAGTAAGCCATGAGGAGCAAGTCAGTAAGCAGCACCCCTCCATGTTCTCTGCTTCAGTTTCTGTCTCCAGGTTCCTTCTCTGGGTTCCTGTCCTGACTTGCCAGGATGGAGTGTGACCTAAGAGTTGTAAACTGAAATAAACTCATTACTTCCAAGTTGATTTTGGTTACAGGGCTTTATCCATAACAATAGAAATGCTAACGAAGACACTGTGAATAAACATTCTATATTGTCTATTCCTCATAATGGTTTAGATAGAAAACAAAGATGATTCTCTCAAAAATTAAGTTAAAAAATTAAGTCAAGTATAAGGTAATTTCCTATATGAGCATGTTGCAAGACTTCCTTTAAAATTAAAGACTGAGAAAGTTGCTTTACCCTCCTGTATGAGTTTGACTGAACGTTCAGAATCTCACAGTCAAATTATTTAAACAGCACATTCCTCCAAAATCATTAAAGATAAATACAATACTTGAGATATATTTGCCATGTGTTAGTCACTTCTTGTCAAGGGACAAAATACCTTAGAAAATATGGCAAGTGAAATTTCAGCCTATGGTCATCTGACTCCACTGCCATGAGCCTGCAGCATCATAGAGGAAGAGTCTGCCTGAGGAAAGCTGTTCAGACTCATACATGAAGCTGAGAAGAAGTGACAGGCTGGAACCAAACACAAAATTTATTCTCCTATGATGCCCCAGCAGCCTACTTCCCTCAACAAGGCCCTATTTCATAGTTTTCGTCACCTCTCAATGCTGTCTTCAGGTTTAGAGTCCATTTGTGGGCAGACCTACTGATTTGTCCTCTGTAGTGACCTTGGCTGGCAGATGTGAAAAGGAACTGGAACAGCTTTACGAAGAGTATGTGATGGTTTTTAGTTAGCTCAACACATTCCAGAAAAATGAAAGCCTAATTTCTTAGTTAAAAATGTTAAAACTTGCCTTTTGCTGTTTATGACCTGTATCTGAGTTCTGGGTTTTTAAATGATTTATCTTCTCTGACGTTGCACTTCCACTGGACTGCAATAAAGTTATTCCTATCATTCAGTGCTTCAACCTAGAATACAGAGCAGACAGGCATTCATGGAGCCTAAGTGTTTGAATGCTTATTAGAAAGCTTCGTGATTATTATACCAAAAAAGCCACCGACATACTCTTTTTCATGCTCCTTTGACCTCAGTGAAAACATTTTATTAAAGGATCAAAACAAAAATGAACCAATAACACCAAGGAAATTATTAAGAAGGAGTAATCGAAGCAGGTTATTTGTGGAAGAATACGAGTTAACTGAAATCAGGTTACACGTAAAACTAAGCAGTGGGAGGTAGAGCTGTGGCCCAGAGGTGACAGCGCCTCTGTCAAGCGGAATCTAGAAATAGAAAAGGAACAAAATGTATGCACTAACAGAAGGTCTTTCTGAATGACAGACAAGTCATTCCATTTCCAAACCTCTTTCCCTTCCTCCCCTCTCCTTGCACCAGGTCTCAACTTCCCTTCCCTTATCTTCCTACTCTGGGAGAGTGAATTTCACCCCGAATGGTGGAACATCTGATGATTCCTCCTTGATGATATTTAACATGGCTATTGGTGCTGTCAGAGAAAACCCTTCCTCATTCTATGACAAGCATGTCCTTCCCCTAACATTGTGCTAGAGGCTTACTTAAGGTGTATGCTAAGATGACCTAGGGGATAAGCCAAGAGCCCTGTTCTATCTGCTCTGGGACAGGGTAAGAAAATATCTGTTTTCTAGAATAATCTTATAATATTTTATTAATAATACCAAAAAGTCAAGGATTATCTAAGAGGAGGAGAATGATCAAGGGGATATAAAAATACTAGAAAAATTACTTCCAAAGGGAAAGAAGATCATTCAGAATCAGAATAGTGACTAAAAAATTTAAAAACTTCAAATTGGTACTAATGAGGTTGAATTTACAATAAGAAGAGGAACTAAGGGAGAACCTTAGAATATATAAGATGTGTCCTAATTAAAAGAGCAAAAATAATGAGAAAGGCTCACATAGGTACAGTCCTCACATATTAATATCGTAAGTAAATCAAGTTTCAATCCCTCAGAAATTTGATTAAATTAACAGCAAAAGATGTGCATTATGCTACAGGCCTATACTGCCTGCCACAATCCAGGATGAAAAGTAGGCTGGGTTGGTAATAGATCCACAAACTTTGACAATATGATACAAATTCTTCTAACAATGAATTTGAGGATAGCAAAACTGTTATTTTTATTACAAGAAGGAAGACTGAGATATTCCAAACAAACAAACAAGCAAACAAACAAACAAGCAAACAACAACAATAAAACAGCAACAACAAACTCCTGAAAACTAGTAATGAAAACAAGAGTTGGCCATGATTTTTGGGGGGGAGGATTTTGCAGAGAATAGAAAGAGAATATATTGGCATTTACTGTTCATTTTTATTTTGTCCTCATTAAAAAGTTAAAAACGTGGAAGAGAGATTTCTGTATATTCCTCATTCAGCACAACTAGTGCCAACATTTTGTATAATCAAAATGAAATTCTGCAAACCAAAGGAATTAGTATCACCATGATATTATTAAGTCACATACTTAACTCAATCTCCACAATGTTTTCTGCTGATGTTTCTTCCACTTCAGGATCTAAGCCAATTCTCACATTGCATTTCATCTTCTAGTGTAGCTACTGAGTCTCTCCTTATTTTTCCTGACTTTGACAAGCTCTGACCAGAGACTTCAGAGAATGCATCTTAGTTTTTGCTGGTGTGTTCTTGGGATCACATAGAAGCTATGTGTCCTTGGTAAGAATACTGCAGGAGTGGTGGTGTAGAAGTGAACCTACACATGCATGGCCTTGTGATTTGTTGCAACTGTGTCAGTACAGTGCATTGGAACACAACCTTTTCAGTAAATAATACTGACTCAACTGTTCAATATAAAGAGTAAGCTTAACTTTTACCATTTCTTTACACCAGCTGCACCAAGCAATTTTAGGTGGATTATTTATAAATTTAAACAGAAAGGCAAAACTACATGACATTTGGAAGAAGCACAGCAATGACTTTGGAATCCTTTTTAAGGAGGACATAAAGAAGCAAAAAAGAGAAATAACTTGGATCACCTTAAGATAAGACTATTTTAAGTGAATTTAATGAAATAAAATTAAACCTTTCCCTTTAATGTAAATGATAGAATGAGAAAAAGAATTTGATATTACTTATCATATGTAGAATGTAACATGTCCACAATTTATAAACGTGACTGAAAATTGATAACAGAGAATAAAAAGTTTGAAGACATTTTATAGTAGAGCCCATTCAATCAAATCACAATGAAAGCCTAAAAAGTGTTCAGTTGCATTAGTTATTAGTGCAATGAAAATTGAAACACACTCATACAAATGATACAAATACTCACTCACTAGAATGGATAAAGAGAAAACACATAATACAATACCATGTTCAGGAAGAAAGGTTTCTGTGCACAGGAGTTCTCCCTCTCTTGTGTTGCAGGCATTCTGCTAATAACTCAGAATACTCAGACATGGGAAACTAACTGAAGAAAGAGAGACTTCAGTAGACTGGAAGGGTAAACTAGTATGTGTATATAGGCAGCTGATGTCATGTCTGTAGCTACCTTCTTTGACTAAATAAAATATGGATTGGGCCTGTAACTCTGAATTCCTATGGAAATTAGTGCTGTATCTACAATAAAGGGCATCAGATTATGTTTTTTTTTTTTTTGGTTTTTTGAGACAGGGTTTCTCTGTGTAGCTTTGTGCCTTTCCTAGAACTCGCTTTGGAGACCAGGCTGGCCTCGAACTCACAGAGATCCGCCTGCCTCTGCCTCCCGAGTGCTGGGATTAAAGGCGTGCACCACCACCACTGCCCGGCCCAGATTATGTTTTAAACAGAAATTCTCTCAATGTAATCTGAAATCTTGGTTTTAAGATTGTGCAATATGCATATAGTAACAGATGAGAAGATAAAACATATAAACCCCTTCTACTGCTTTAAAAAGATTAAGAAAAAATGTATAAATTAGTATCTTGGACATCAGAATCATGTAGCCAGGGAGAGAAAATATCATAATTTTACACAAAGCATATTTTTTTCTTATGTAGTTTTGTGTTTTGTTCAACGCAAGTCTATCACATGTTACCTGGGCATGTCACCCTGAGTTTTAGAGTCTGTGCTACAAAGGGGAGAAGTGATTGAAACTTCCCTCGCAAGCCTCTTTGGAGGGTTAAAGCAGAACATGATGGGTCTGGTGAGATGCTCAGCATTGGCTGCCCTTTCAGAAGACTGGGATTTGATTTCCACAGCTCACATGATGGCTCCCAAACATCAAATCTGATGCCTCTTCTGGCCTCTTTGGGTACTACATCCACATGGTGCACAGACAGATAATGCAGGCAAAACACACACACACACACACACACACACACACACACACACACACACACACACAGTAAATATTTGTTTTAGAAAGCCAAGTGTGATAGTGAGAAGTACATTCAAGACACTCAAATATTTGGAATGCTGCAAATGTCTAGTAAACACATCTGGTCTGTCTTCACTTTGTGTTGGGAAGAGAGGAAGGACAATGGACAGATGCGAAGGAGATGAAAAGGGAGAGGGGAACAGAGATGAGCTTTCTGTGTGGAAGGATGTATATGTGAGCAGGTTGCCACAAGAATAAGGGAATGTGAAGTAAATATTTATTCATGGTTTGATGATTTAAAAACATGAAATTAGGTTGGAGTTAAAAAATCAAGGTGGTAATAATTGCTACAGGAAAATATTGCCTGTCTTTGAATTGATGTACTTGTTCATCCTATGTCCAGCAGTGACAGTTCAAATAAAGTACAAGATTCAATCTCTTTGAATAGTAAGTTCTGTGATGGACACTTTTCTAAAGGAAGGGATGATAAATGTACTGTGTATTTTCCTATGACTCATCATAATAGATGCCCAGCCACTAGCATTATTTCTGTCCATGGTCGAACTCTCTATTCCTTAGGATTATGGAACTTCTGTGTGAAGCAGGGAGAGCCTTCATGCCCATAGGACAGTAGCTTGTTATTGCCTCAAAATAACTTCTGCAGCTATTAGAGCAGCCAGCTCCAGGGGTGACAACGCAGTCATTACAGCTGCTTAAGTCAGACAGCTGGAAATCTCTTTTCAATGGCAGAATTGGGTCCCAGAGAGCACCAGAGCCCATTTTCCTCAGGATCAATACAAGTGGTTCTGTCCTGAAAGATGGATTCCCCATTATGTGCACTTATTATTATGTTTTATAGTGAATCTATCATATATTTTGCTGCTCTTCCGGGGGCATGAGAGAACCCATCATTTCACAGATGCACCTCTGAATCATATTTAATAAGACTGACTCATGGGAGATCTCACTCCAAGCAATGTGGGATAATTAATGATTTTCTACAGCACAATATAAAGATAATGTTAAAAATTAATAACTTTCTGTTGCTCTCCCAGGGCTGACAATATGGCCTTATCTTTTTAGAAATACAGTGAAATATTTGCAGCCTAAAAATTGAAAAGAAATATATAATGACATTCACAATACTGTAACTAACTGATAAGTATAAATATAGTTAGCACTGAGGTGTATTTGTTTCTAATTTTTACATTTATAATTACTTGTATACTTAAGGTCATATAACTTTAGTTTTTAAAAATATTTTCAATATATTAAAAACATACCCTCAATCATTACATTTTAGTGACTATATAATTTAATGCTGTTGTGGAGTATATAATTTAATGTACTGATTTTATGTTATGGGTTACTGACACCCTTCTTGCTCTATCATTAAACTAATATTGTAGCATATGTATTTCCTATTATGGTTCTTGCTTTATGATTTGGTGGCGAGAATTTTTGTTCTTATAATCTCCCTCTACCATGGTGATGTGACAGGTAGCATCAATTCATTGTTCTATTTTTCTTGTTTTTTTTTTTTCATTGCAATCATTATTGGTTATTGTGTGAGTTTGATATGGTTGTGGAAGAGTAGGCATCTGTGTACTACATTCATCTACGTGCCGCAGTACTTGAGTGGAAGTCATAGGGAAACATTAGGGAGTCAGTGGTTCTTCCGTTTCCACTGTGGGTTCTTGGGGTTAGAACCAGGTCATCAGGCTTGTATGGCAAGTAGTTTGCCTGCTGTGCCATCTCATTGGCTTTGTTCTCTTTTTCTTGGCTAAGTTTCGAAAACTACTTTATTTTCATCTTTCAAAAAAGAAGATCTTGCTTTTATTTAATGATTTCAAGGTTTAAATAATACTTTTATTTTGCCTGATTCATTTACTCTGTTTTTATCCAGTTCCTTACTTTGGAGTGTTTTAAGAGTTCTTTCTTTAAAAAAAAAATGATTCATGGGTTAAATGAGTTATTTTTAGTAGTAGAAGTTGATATAATCAAGATTTCAAAATTAGTAAATAAACACGATTTTATGACATTTCAAAAATTTACTATTCACATTTAAGAAGAATATACATTCTGTGCTATTTGCTATTTGCTAATACATTACTGCAACATGGATTGTTAGAAGGTCTTATTAATAAAAACAAACCTGGGACCAGGTATTGGGGTGAACACTGAAAGATCAGAGAGACAGAACAGGCCACAGCTAACCTCACCTTGCCAACTTCTCAGCTGATCTCTTTTCCTCAAACTGGAAGCCTCTGAGTCCTCATCCAAATGGATCTCAGCTGAACTGCTGCTCAAAAGCCTAAAAGCTTAACCAGGCTCTAGTTCCTGTTCCCCATTTCTTTCAAAGTATTCTTAAAATTTCCTTTATTTTCTTACCTTTCCCAAGTAAGCCACTAGTAATGTCTAGCTATAAGATTTACATATATATTTTTAAAAGGTACAATGCATATATAATTGTAGCTATTTATCCATACATATGTTTGCTTTTTTTTTCTACACATGTGATAATGTTACCTATTTCTTCCTTTTAGTGTCATGTTGATACATTGATGAGGTTTAGTTGTTTAAGATAATTTCCCGGGGCTGAGGATCTGTGGCTAAGAGCACTTGCTGCTCTTCCAGAGGACCTTGATTTGATTCCCAGCATCCAGAGGGCAGCTCACAACTATGAGATCCAGGGGAATCAAAACCCTCTTCTGGCCTCCTTGGGTGCCAGGCACACATGTAGACATACATGAAGGCAAATACACATAAAATAAATTAATTAAAACATTTTCACAATTTGTCATTATGGGCAGTTTGCACAAGGGACGGCTGACTCTGTTGCCAGGACTGTCTGGGGTGGAATGTTTAATAGCATCCCCCACTTCTACCCATGAAAAGATGCATGAAATGATGCTGACCTACACCTTATTAGTCAGTACATTAAGAGACAGCCCTTATTTCCAGATACAACAATTTGTTCTTAAAATATCCCTAGGTGTCACCAAAGTGCCCATGCCAGGCCCAGCCTCACACTCTACCTGCAGCTTCAGATGTAAGCTCTCAGCTACTCTTGCAGTGCCAGACCATGAAGATCTTAGACTCACCCTTTGAAACTGTGAGCCAAGCCTCCAATTAAATGCCTGGTAAATTGTCTGGGTCATGGTGTTTCATCATAGCAACAGAACACTAAGATACCAGCACAACCTCCCTTGCTTGAGAATTGGTAATTTAAACTAATGTGCAGCATGCATTGTGAGGAAGGCTTATTTGATTGACAGTTGAGCTGACTACAGTTTTCAGGATTGTAAGCAATGCTAAGAAGAATAACACAATGTATGTTCCCTTTCCATCTGTGTCAGAATTTTCCAAGGACACATGGTATTGGCTTTGAGAGACTGTAAAGAATATGCATTGTAATTTTAAAGATACACAAGTAACTTTAAATAAATACGTGATTGCCAGCAATGTATGTGTTTCATGGGATTCCACATCTTTGCTACTATTTTGTATAATCAGAATTAAAAACTTCGTATCATTCTCATATACGAAAGATACCTAATGATTATTTTACTTCCTATTGCCATGGTTACTAGTCAGGGTGAAAATTTTTTTCAGTATTTTATTAACTTTTTTTTCTTCTTTATGTCAATTTCCTGTTCATGTCCTGTTCTCATTTTTGAATTGTTACATTTATTTTTTTAAATACATTTTTAATTATTCTTTGAGATCTTTGTACTTATATGCAGTATATTTTAATCATATCTGTGCCCCTCTAACTCTACCCAGGCCCTCATCTGCAGCCCTCTTCCAACTTTGTGTGATTTTATTTTAATAACCAATTAATGCTGCCACATACTCATGGGTGTGTCGGCCATTTAACTCATTGTAGAAGTTCTTTCTCTTATAAACAAGCCCTTGCTTTATTTTCAACCTATTCCTTAGCTTATTGTGATTTTCGTTATATAATTCAAAATAATGCGAACAGTTTCCAAGTTGCACTTTATGATTATGCTTGCTTTTAAAACCGTGTGACAAAAAGTGTGTATTTAAATGTTAAATAAATCTTTGTTATTTTATCCCCTGGCTTTAATCAACCCAAATTTATTAATTTAAGAATATTGTAGTCTAATTAACAATATTCAAAGCTGCTCATGTTTAAAGTGTATCATTTTACATATGCTAAAACATTCCAGTATTTAACATAACTTTCATCCTCAAATTGTTCCTCTCATCTTTGTACAAAGTTTTATTCCTTTCTCTTTGCCACACTTTCACATCTTTGTGTCAACTCTCTTCTATTGCTGAAAATAAACTTATTTTCTATGGAATTTTGTATTAAATAGGATCTGCAATAGTTTGGATGTTGACTGTCTTCATTGGTACATATATAAAAGTTTGATCTCATTGTGGTGCTATTCACAGCTGCTGTGGAATTACAAGAGGTAGGGTTTGTGGTATGTCCTTGGGTCATTGGGAAGGCAGCTCCCAAAGTGGGCTGTAGATCTCTTACCTGTCTTATAGATTTCTAATTCCTCATTCATGATATGAGTGGTTTGCCCTGCCATATGCTCTTCACTGTTGAATTCAGCACCCTCATGTGAGGCTCAAAGAAATGGATTATAACCTCTAAAATGATGAGCTAAAGAAATAATACAGAATCATATAGCTAGCTACTTCCATGAAGCATGATTTCAAGATTCACTGATGTTTCATACAGCAGAAATTTGTTATTCTTAATTTCAAAGTATATCTCCACTGTGTGGCTATTTTACAGTTTCTTTATGCATTCATCTATTTATGGATTAGTCAGTGGTTCTCAACCTGGGGTCGAGACCACTTTGGCAAACCTCTAGCTCCAAAAATATTTA
>CABHPP010142542.1:2116-41394 GCA_902168425.1 Peromyscus attwateri | reverse complement strand
TATCACCTCAGCAAAAGAATGCAATGTGTATTTTTATACAGTATTAAATTTATTCTCAGGGAACAAAGGCCTGTGAAATAGTAAATGGCCTCTGTTCCAAATTTTCCAATCTCTGCCTTCACACTTGCACTTTTGCAAATTATAAAACTGTGTTTTCTATTGCAATTATTTCATAAAGAACTTTTATTAGTGCACATAGTCTATGTTATATCAGTTTTCACAAAGTTTCCTTTTAGTACTCAGTTCATAACAGGGCAAAAGAGTTTCGCTATGTTTCTAGATGAGAAGCATTAGTGACAGACTGGATGGAGAAAGCTGGCCTAAACCCATCTTGTGGAAACAAGCACTCTGAGTTCAAGAACAATGTCTGTCCTAAATGGGGACATGAAAGGGTGCAGGGCTATAACCCTGGTCTGCACTAGCTTGTGGACAATTACCTGTGTTCAGTAGACACTGGGGGTGTGAGAGTGCACATGCTTCTATACTTCCATGAGCATTGTTTATGCAAGTTGCAGTGGGAAGTGTTAATAGACATATGGTCTCTGTGCTTAATTGAAGAGGTTCAATGTAAATAGCTAAGCACTAGAAACACTAGCTTCATTTGAGAATCTGTGATTATTGCAAAATGAAATGCACCAGACTAGGAGCAATGGAAAACCATCCAAAAAAGAAGCCTATGTGTACTCCAGCACAACAGTTATGAAAAAGGCCAGAAATAATATATCTTTAAAGATGACTGGAGTTTTGGAGCTATCAAACCTAACTCCTTTATATTCTGAACTGAAGAAGTCAAGTTCTTAGAGACCTATGTGGAGCATGTGTTATTCTGTATATGTTATTTCAGTGAAAGAATGAAGCCTTAAAAATGGAATAGTATCTTGCTGACTATTCACAAATTTCAAATCAGTATGGTAACCATGGCTTCCTAAATCACTGGTCGTTATCTCACCTATGGAGATTCTCAGAAGCTTATCTTGAAACCTGGATGATATTGAAAGGAACTGGTATAGTTATCTGACAGGAAATGATACAAATTCCGACCATTAAACTGGGCAGTTTAATTATTAAATTTCTGAGTTCATTTTCAGAGATGTTAAGAACTTGTCTTTACGGCTTTTCTTCATTCAGCATATGCTCAGCTTTCTCCTCCATTACACACACACACACACACACACACACACACACACACACACACACACTCCCATTCACATATATAAATTTATGTGAAACTTCTGAAAATATTATGTCACTGTCAAAAAGAGCATCGGACATCAGAAAAGCCCAGTAAAGAGAAGGGCTTCTGAGGTTGTGGGAATGCCTCAGTGGCAGAGCACTCACCTAACATGTGCAAGCCTTGAGTTCAGTCCCTAGCATGGTAAGTTACAATAGTGCTTTTGGTTCATCCACTGTTAAGCCACAAGAGACACACATAAGAGGCTTCACATCAGTAGATCATCAAAAAGAACATCTGTGGGCCTACCACAATGGCATAGAAATATGCACAAGGAGCCTCTCTATTCAGTGCAAGATTATAAGAATTAGATGAGAAAGGATGAGGCCCAGTGTAGCCCAGCCTCTTATGTAATGAAGACAATTAGCTTTCTGACTTGTGGAGTAAAGGAACATTGTAATAAAACAAAAAAGTCTTTCCTGAAGGTCAGACATGCTATATTTATTGCTTCCTCCTTGTCTGTAAGCCAGAATATTCTATCACAGCTGTGATACAAGCCAACAAGAGCCAAATAAATCTTTGATCCTTTTGGTTCACTGTGTCATTAAGCACAAGGCATTTTAAAGTCGGGGAAATTACCTGAGAAGGGTGCTGAGAAATTGCTTGGTTCAGAAGAGACTGACCACGGTAACTAAAGGACTTAAAAGGATGACTTGTCAGAAAACTCAGAGCAGCTGGAATGAACTCACTTGAAAGAAGAGAAACACCAGAAGATGACTTAATAACTACCCTAAAATTTAAAGAGGGCCTCCATCCCTGTTTTACCCATTTCTATAGCATTTGAGACTACCAAGGAATTATTCTGAAGTTTTCTTAGGCCAGCCATATTTGACTCATTTTGTACTATTATCTTTTCTTTCAATTTAAAATATCTGAACTGGCATTTGGAATGCATCTGTTTGAAAGAATAAGTAGTGGGAAGAAATAATCAAATATAAAGTATGACTGCCTTTGTCTCCTCATAACTGGAAGGACAGTTTTTTGACAAGTTCTTGTCGTTTATCAAATTCAACTTCCCATGTATTAAACTCTCTTGATTCTCGACTCCATCTATGTGGTGTTATTATTGTCAGTCCTTAAAAATACTGACAAAAGAAGAAAGTAAACAAGTTAGAAATTAAACTCCGTTCCCTGTTTCAAGCTGAAGTAAGACTTGGAATCATTACCTTGTTTATGTGCGATGAAGACTGATTTGTAGCATCTTGAACTTGCTTTGAATCAATCAGTGAGTAATGCGTGCCAAGCATTGTTAGGAATTTGTGTGAAAGACAACAAAAGAGAAGAGAGACATGGCCTTCATAAGATGCTTAGAAGCTGCTGGTAAAGATAATTTAATGAATTAGAGGCTGATGAGCAGCATGCACTCACAAGCATGTGTCAGACCTCTTTCAGGGAGGCATGAATCCTAGTGGAGTCACAGCATGCAGATCTGGGTGTCTAAGTCTGTTGTCTTGGCTGTCGACACCACTGTTCTACACAAACCTAGCCCCATTCTTTCCTTTCCTTGCCTTCATCCCTACAACCTTCTGACCACATTCTATACATTTATATCTCACCAAACTGGTCTTTCTTTGTGTTGGTTTTGTTTTGCATATTGCTCTTTACATCCGAGGGTCACCTTACAATCTCTTTATGTTTTGTGTCTCAAAGGTTCAGTTCCATTCCTGAGTAACACTATAATTTCTGATTCCATGAGTCACTTTTTTAATCCAAATTCCAGAGAAGGACCTTCTGATTATTCATACTTATTTGAATGGCTGGTCATGTCACAAGTCCTAATCAACCCTAGGTCCAGCGTCCATGTGCATCAAATTTAGATTTGTTCACTTGGACTTGCTCTGCAACCAGAATTGTGGACCATGGAGCTTCTTTGGCATAGAATTAAGACATACCATTACCATAATTGGCATTTACAATTTGAAGAAAGTATGGAATACAAAATTTTAAAAGAAAAAGATCAACATTGAAAGGAAATTTAGGGCAGACACAGGTGTGCATATGAACACAGGGTTTAGAGATAATACTTGCTTTACCTGAGGAGAAAGTCAGTGGGAAGCAAAGAAATGGCAAATATGCCTGGCTAGGTAGGCTGTGAGGAAGTACCACCTACCAAAAGGAGAGTGAGGTTTTAAAACCAAGGGAGTGTAGTTATCTTGTGTGCAAAATAAATAGTTGCATGGGGGTTAAAAGTCTATTTTAAAGAACAACTTTTTTCCTATTAATTTTTACTGCAGATAGTAAGGGATATTTAAGAGATAAACTCAAGCCATGTTTCACTCTAGGAAAAGATCACTTCTTATGAGTCAGAAACATATAATAATGGGGCATATAGAGTGTGGTAAAGCCAGAACTGGAGAAAGTGTCTTTTTAAAGTGTAGGCTTACTTTAACTCTAACCCAAACACTAAACCCTGAGCCCAAGAGAACATCTCTCAACTATCCCTTTATCATGGAAGATGTGAAAAGCTGAACTTTTAAAACTTTTTGAAATCACTTTATCATAATGAACTCAAAATTAAAACATCACACAGCTAGATTAAAGTAGCTGCTAAACAAACACTTGCATTGCTCAAAATGCTATACACCTTGCTGAACTCTTACACAGTTAGAATGGCCATTCTAAAGCCATGGGCCTTCACTGGGGTTTTGCACTTTTACAGTCAATTACATTTTTATGCCCCCTGCCCAATGCTGTGGAAGAATGCTTTTGTACACTGGTTTAATAAAATGCTGGTTGGCCAGTAGCCAGGCAGGAAGTATAGGCAGGATAAGCAGACAAGGAGAATTCTGGGAAGAGGAAGGCTAAGTCAGGAGATGCTAGCCTGCTGTCCAGGGATCAGCATGTAATGACACACAGGTAAAGCCACGGAAAATGTGGTGACATATAGATTTATAGAAATGGGTTAATTTAAGATGTAAGATCTAGCTAGCGAGAAGCCTGAGACAATAGGTCATACAGTTCATAATTAATATAAGCCTCTGTGTGTTCATTTGAGTCTGAGTGGCTGTGGAACCGTGAGGTTGCAGGAGCCAGGTGTGCATAGGAAAACTTTCAGCCACACCCATACACTCAAGGGGGAAGGAGAAGCTGTTACAAAGTTGGAGATAATAAAAGAATTAGCCTTATAACCTCTTTCAAATCTCATGTGCTATTTTGCCTATATTCCATCCATCCTCATCACCTTATAACACCCTTTCTTCATAACCTTTTTAAATACTATATCATACACATGCTTGCAGTTTATTACATGTAAAGCTGTATACATTATAAACTAGAATTCACGTGTGACAGATAAGATGTGGGTTTTCCTTTCTGAGCTTGGGTGACCTTGCTTAATATTATTCATTATTTAGAGAAACATATTATTTTAAAATTAAGAAAAATTTTATTCAAAATCAGGCAAACCTACGTGCTTGGCTATCTTATCTTTTCCTTCAAAATGGTTATGATATTCAATTATTTTTATTTTCTACTTAAAAGTTGTATATCATTGATAATTATCTTGTAATGACTGAAGTTCACGTTAAGGAGAAAAAAGATAGAACATTTTATGATCAATAAAGTTGTATACAAACTCAATGAATTTTTTTATAAATATATTTATTTATTTATTTATTTATTTATTTGCTTATTTTATATCCAGGGCTGCAGTTTCCCCTCCCTCCTCTCCTCCAAGTCCACCATCCCCACTCCATACTTCTGTTCCCACCCTCAATCCACTCCTCTGTTTCTGTTCAGGAAAGGACAGGTCTCCCAGAAGTATCAACAAAACATGGCATATAAGTTTTAGTAGGACTAAGCACCTACCCATGTTTTAAGGCTGAACAAGGCAACCCAGTATGAGGAGGAGGGTCTCCAAACCCAGTCGAAGAACCGCAAATAGTCCCTGTTCCCATTGTTAGGAGTCCCACAAGAAAACAAACCTACACAACTGTAACATATATGCAGAGGGCCTAAGTCAGTCCCATGCAGGCTCCCTGGTTGTCTGTTCAGTCTCTGTGAGTACCTACGAGCCCAGGTTAGTTGATTCTGTGGGCTTTCTTGTGGTGTCCTTGACTCCTCTGGCTCCTATAATCCTTTCTCCCTTTCTTCTACAGAATTCCCTGAACTCCGCCTAATGTTTGGCTGCATCTGTTTTTTATCAATTGCTAGATGAAGCCTCTCTAATGACAATTAGTCAAGGCATCAATCTGATCACAGGAGATGGCCAGTTCAGACTACATATCCGCTATTGCTAGGAACCTTCGCTGGGGTCATCCTTACAGGTTTTTACCTGACCCCGAAATGCACCTCCTTTCCAGTAGTCTCTTTTAGTACTCTCCCCTTCTGACCCCCCCCACCCCAATGTTATCACTCATGTCCCCATCTCACCCTGCCCTCAGTCCACTCACAAATTCTCTTCTATTTCTCCTTCCCAGGGAGATCTTACTCAATGATTCATTTAACCATAGAATTTAACACCTTTGGAAGACAATTTTTCTCTTCTTAGGCAGCTATTTTCTATGAACAAACCAACTCTACCATTCACAATCTACTGCTCCCAGAACCATGCCATTTACCAAAAGATATGTGAAATTTTAAGATACAAATCCTGCCCACAACGAGTTTATAATTTATTTGAAGAAAAAATAATCATGCATATAAAATAATTCACAAATGGTGTGTATTCATATAGTTCATGCTGGTGGCCCCTATATTCAATGAATGTGAATAGACCAAATTATAAACTACATTATTGGTAAGTGAATTTTTAACTGGGAGTTTGTTGTAGTCGGATAGTATTATCTCTGTCTATTAACTCACATTGGGCTTATGTGCTTGTTCACCAAAGTTAAAGAGGGCAAATTCATTTTACTTAAGATATTTTCTAAGGTATGTGTTCTTTTTCTATCCTATCTGACTTAATTCTCACATTTCCCACAACATACATTACTTATTTTTAGCTAAGTAATAATTTAGAGAACTTAGGTAATGTTGCCAATTTTATACTTTTCTTCGTTATTAATATTTAGATTTGAAATGTGTTTTTCTCATTCCAACTCAATAATTGCTAGCAGAAGATGTATGTTGTTCTAAATTGTTCACATTTTAATAACAGCCTAAAGGAGCTCTGACGCTATCTTATAACCTTCACTTAAAGTGATTATGAGTCAGATATGGCACAGTTCTTTGCTGGGTATAGTCAATGCTCAAAGCCCTAAAGTGAAAAGCAGAGAGACATGGATACCACTTGCCAAATATTATACATTCTACTCACCAGATGGGTAGGGCTGAGAAATTTAAACTTAAGGTTTAAATTTCGAATGATTTTGAAAATTGAATGATACAGCACCAAGTAAAGAAAAGATTAGAGTATGACCCAGTGCAGTACAATAGCAAAAGGAACTTGACCAATGTTTTCAAAGTTTTACCACAACCTCATAGGCAAATATCTTTATTTTCATCTCCATTTTCCACCCCCCATTACCTCCTTTCTTTAACTTGCTGCATAAGTGTTACATGTCATAGAGCAGCCCATGTGATTTTCATATGTGAAATATATGCTTCATCACATTATCCTCCTAAACATATTTTAGGTTGAGTATAGAAAGTGCTGACCCCATTTCTGATGAGGAAATCTGTAAACCTTGTTTCCCCAGTTTTTGCCTTACCTACTGTTATAGGACCCCAACTCCATACAAGTCCTATCATGACTTAGCAAAGTGATCAGAGAGTATCGTTCACATGTAGGCTCTCAGGTAGAGTTTATTTTTGCAGGCTCTGGTAGAGTGTCTTGGGTACAGAGCTTTACAAGCTAAGTCACAGCATAACGCCATTTAAGACTGTTGCCAGGGCCAGCCACTTTCCCTTCTTACACAGCTATACACAAGGCCTCAGGAGGCTGAACTGAGTAAAGCTGCTTCTAATACTTGAGGAACAACTTCTTCCTCTACACACATGCTTTTCAGTGTTTCAAGTGGTTCCATACTTTGTACAAATCCTTACAAGTCAGATTCTAGTCACAGCTTCATCTCTAGATTCCAGAGTTGGACTCACAGTGGATTGAGGCAGGAGCACAGCACAGTCCTTTCTTTGCTTCCTTTTCTGTGGCCATTAAGACTGTTTTACAGTCAAACATCTCTTAGACTTGTTTTCCTTAAGGGATGATTTCTTTCATCTCTTTTGTGAGGAACACTGTAGCATGAATCTTAAAGAGTGTTATTAATAAAAACAAACCTGGAGCCAGGTACTGGGGTCAGCGTTGGAAGATCAGAGAAGCAGAACAAGCCACAGCTAACTTTACCTCGCCAACTTCCCAGCTGATCCTGTTTCCTCAAACTGGAAGCCTCTGTGTCCTCATCTGAATGGGTCTCAGCTGAACTGCTGCTCAAAAGCCTAAAAGCTTAACCAGGCTATAGTTCCTCATTCTCTCGCCTTAAATACCTTTCTGCCTCCTGCCATTTCTTCCTGGGATTAAAGGCATGAGTCACCATGCTTGGCTGTTTCCAGTATGGCTTTGAACTCACAGAGATCCAGGTGGATCTCTGCCTCTGGAATGCTAGGATTAAAGGTGTGTGCTACCACTGTCTAACCTCTATGTTTAATATTGTGGCTGTTCTGTTCTCTGACCCCAGATTAGTTTATTAGAGTGCACAATATTTTGGGAAACACAATACCACCACAGAACACGTTCCTCAGAGGTTTTCTCCAGCAACTGGCAAACAGGCTTTGGTTGTCATCATGACAGATAAAGGTAGGGCCTGTGAAATAAGGGGAGACGTGGAAATAAGACCTAGACTTAACTTCATTAATTCCAGAATCAAGAGAATCAAATGCCTTTAAGATTAAAAAAAAATAAAATGAGAGTTGCTATACTTTACACATTGTTTTTATCCTAGGGTGTTTAGAAGGGAAGTCAGTGGAACAATGGATGGGAATAATTTTGACAAAGGCACCGAAGTATGTACCCCCCCCCCCCCACAGAACTTTTATTATTTGTAATGAGAAAACCAAGCTTTCTCAGATTCTTGAAAGGTTGCCTCTGTATGAGGAAATAAATAGACTTTTGGTGGTACACTAAGCCATTTCTCAATCATTAATCTCCTTTTATTATTCCACCAAATGCTTCCATGCTATGGCTTATTTGTAGCTTCCTATATATACAGCTTCCAGCTTCCTCTTATTTCTTAGTATTTCATTCAATTTATACTTTTAAGCACAAAGAGGATTTCTATATCAAATCCATTGATTTAGTAAGGTGAATTCCATTGATCAATATTCTTTAAGGATATACAAAGCTACCTTTAATTCAGTGTTCATAATAAAATAATTTGGTTTGCTCATCTGACATCCTCATCTTCTAGTCACTATGTGAGCACTCGAATCTTTAACACTGACTTGCTCTACAAAGGAGTAAGTAAAACAAAGAACATATTTTGGAGTTACTTTCAGATCCAAATTCAAACCCTTGGCTTGGGCTAGGACACAGTGGGACTTCGTTAGAATAGCTGCAGAGGATTTGATTGAAGACTCGAAAGGGTTTGTGCATTCCTTCTGCAGAGGCAGGTCTGTGGAATTCAGAACAATACCCCCGAGAAGCATTAAGCAACAAGTCATGATTTCTCACTTCCCTGTCTCATTTGTGTGAGAAGGTAGTTTTCCTTTCGTGAGAGAGGGTAAAAATGAGGTCATTAGTTTCTGTTTTCACTCTCCTCCAGGACTGTGCCAAGCTCAGGTCTCAGGTGATGTTTTCAGCGATTTCTCTAACTGATAAAGAAATGTGCCCCTTAGGAAAAAGAGGAGGGCTGAAATGAACCCATTAACAGCTGGTGTTGCAGATGGACAGATTTCCAAGTTAACCCTTGATTCAGAAATAGATTCTCTTATTTGTTCCTATCAAAATCAGAGACTAGGATGCTTTCAGTCTGATGAGGAGGAGAAAGTAGGTCAGAACTCACATTTTCATTTGCTGTGTTAATTACCCCACACAAATGTCTCTGAAAACCTTGATTTATTTTTCTAGATATGAATTACATGTGTCTTTTAATTTTACCCCATTTTATTTATTTACTTTATGTATATGTGATATGCACCCATATATCTATGCTTATTCATATATGTAGGGGCATACATGTGTTTGTGTGAGTATGAATTCACTTGTGTGTGTAGTTGAAAGTTTCTTAGGTTCCATTCAGTCCTCCAATCCTGCAGCCGCTTATAAAATAATCACTCAGAGGCTTAATATTATTTACAACTGCTCGGCCATTAGCTCAGGCTTATTACCTACTAGCTCTTACACTTAAACTAATCTATAATTCTTATCTATGTTTAGCCACGTGGTTTGGTACCTTTTCTCAGTTCTGCCTTGTCATCTTGCTTCCTCTGTGTCTGGCTGGTGACTCTTGATTCCGCCCTTCCTCTTCCCAGAGTTCTTCTAGTCTGCTTGCCTTGCCTACACTTCCTGCCTGGCTAATGGCCAATCAGCATTTTATTAAACCAGTATACAAGAACATTATCCCACAGCATGTGCGTGTATGCTTATGGAGGGACCCTGATGTTAATGTAGAGCATCTTCCTCAATTATTTCCCATTTTATTTATTGAGGCAGGATCTCTTGCTGAATCTGGAGCTCACTGATCCCAACTAATCTATGTAATCAGGTTGCCCGGGAGAACCATTTTCTCTTTCTCCCATGTGCTGGGTAGAGGCAGTTGCTGCACCTGAGTGATTTTTGCACGATATCTGAGCATCTGATAACCAGTCCTCATGCAAACACCTTATCCACTGAGTCATCTTTCCAGTCCATGGGGATTGCAATATTTGGCTATACTACAACACATTTATTTGGATACTGATATAACTTTCTTTGCCTTTTTAAACATCAGTAGAATAGTATCTGAAATCACTTTAAAAATAGAATAGAATTTCATACCTATATACAGTGTACTTGGATCATATTCACTCATCACTCTCCTCCTATTCATGATTCCCCCTCCCAACATGTCCCCCAACTTCATGTCTTCTTCTCCTCAATGAAGAAATACGCTTTTAAAATACTGCTTTTTATCAGAATAAATGCAACTTTATAATTAAAAAAAAACCCTATGAACTAGCTGTGGCTAATCATGACTTTTTTCCTTTCCAACATTTTTTATTTCAATGATTTTCTACTTCTGATCACAGCTATTTTTGTAGGAAAAAAATAGGCTATTTGTATTCCATGATTTGAGGGGCACTGACCAGGCTCATTTTTGCCAATACAATTTCTGTTTATAGTGAGAACTTCTGCAATTTTCTATTTAGATATCCATTTCTTTAGGCATCCAGAAGGGTATGCTTCATAATTGGAGGCAACAACATCATTATCTTGGCCATCTTCAGAGTTCTTTAATTTCCACACAGTTAGGGATCATTGGCTGTATTCTGCTTCTTTTGTGGAGAACTACAGGAGACGCCTTTGTCTCCATGTCAAGCTGTTAGCTACTTTTTTGCCAGGGAGTGTGTGGAGGGGTATTATTGGTAAGAAGAAATGAAAAATAGAATAAAAGAAAGATAAAGTAAAAGGAGATAAAGAGACTCAATGGCTCTTAAATTGCAGAAAAGCTACTGACATCACCAGTGCTGAGGTTATTGATGAAGCCATTTCATAGGTTAGATCAAGAAGGTGGAATAACTAAGTGACAGTTATGACTATTGTCATCAGCCACCTAGGCCAGGAAGGTTCCAGTTGTATTTCCCATGCTTCACAAAGCCTTGTCTCCTGTATTCCTAGCTGTGCCCTTCTAAATAAAACTATTTTCTGGGTCTAAGCGGACACATCATCTCAGATACTGTGACATCTCTTCTAAACTACAACTGTGACCTTAGAACTTCTCAGTCTGCTTCCTCATGTCTGTTTTCCTATCTGTCAGGCGTGTCCTCTTAGCTCCAGCAAAATGCAGTTCTGTGTTGTCAAAGGTAGCCTGACTGTGTTTGTTCACAATAGGAACTATGCTGGAAATATGTACCCCCGTGCTTCTGCAGGCTCTCCGACAGCTCAGGGGACTGAAATCTAATCAGTGCTCTGCTTCTGTTGCTACGGCTTAGGCAGCTTAGTTCTGGATTTTCTACCATCTGTTAGCAAATTTAGGTTAAAAAAAAAGATCAATGATATGTGCATGGGAATTGGAAAAGCTAGGTTTTACAGTTTTAAAATCAGTGATCCTGTTACAGGGCATATGAGAGGAGGAGAAGGTAGGGTAGATAGGAGTAATGGAGAAATCAGGGGTTAAAAGAGATGGTAGGAGTGAGAAAGGGTTTAGTTTGAAATGAAGAATGTTGAATCTTGGTACTAGGAAGAGAAAAATGGCCTAGAGTGTGTTTGGGGTTATGTGCTTTATTATACACTTGTATTACTAAAGCGTATTCGCTAAGTTTACTGCATAAAATGTCAAATGCATGTAAACATATATGTACATATGACAACTTTATTTTTTGGTAGTGGATAGTAAGTTCTTATAGTGTATATTACTGTTCTTCAGCATGATACTGGTAATATTATCTCACCTAATCACTTAATGTTGGTGACTGGGGGTAGTTAGTTATCTTAATAATTACCTTGACACCCTATGAACACATCTTCATATTTATAGGTTATTATGTACTTAATAGTGTTCTCCTGATTTTTAAGATGAAGGGCAACCCCCCAATATGATGGTTTTTTTAGAGATGAGTCATCTGAAAGATAATTCTATTTACATTGTGATGAGAGTAAGGCCCTCAAGGTGACACCAATTCCCTCCTAAGTATCACTTTCTCCCTCTTCCTCTTTCTCTTCCTCTCTTTGCCATGTAGGAAGTCATCAGGAAGGAAGCTATGTTTATCTCAGAAACTAACTAACCTGGTGCCTTGTTCCACATTTGTACCCTTCAGAATTGTTAAAAAGTAATTTCTGATATCTGAACCACCCAACTCATTATACTTTATTATGATAGACAAAAACACAGCCAATGATATAGAACACTGAGTTAAATAGATAGAGCCCTGCTTATACTTCCCTTTTCATTTGTTTAAATAACCTAGAAGACATCTTGTTTTCTTTTATTCCTATAAGAAACATATATGACTGTATATAACAGCTTAATAATATAGTAACTCTTCTATATAATTAACTGTAGTGGGTATGAATATGATATTTTTCTTTCTTGTCATTTATCCCCTTAAAACACCACTTTATCTGTGATGGAGGTAGTCTTCCTCAACTGTGACCTCCCCTGCCATGAATATTTGTCAAATTTTGTAGTGTAAGACATGGGTTCCCTCCTGTAAAATGGGCCTCAAATCTAATCACAGAGTGAGTGGTTACCCCCATAACAGTAGCGCCACTATTGACCAGGGAACACATCTTACCAGTAAGGTCAGTCTCATATTTCATATGGTTTTCAGCTGGGTAGTTATGTTGATGCCTTTCTCCCCCAGCAGACTATAGAGCATCTCCTGGGATCTTTGAAAACTGTCTGGCAGGGAAGAAGTTTCTAGTACAGATGGAGCTTGATTTGTCTGTACAAAGTGTGTGGTACTTTTTGACAATGGAGTCTTACGAGCTAGTTCTGCTGCTTTGGGTGCCTCCCTTCAGGTTTTTACCCACTGGTGACCCCACCAGGCTCCAATGCAAAGTTATAGTCCAATGGTCACATAGATAACCTTCTTAAAATAAATGGGTCACAAAAGAAACCCTAAAGTCACTAAGTGGGTAATGAATTGGTAGAGATGAGGAAATTTGATAGGGATAGGAGAGAGACAAGAGAGGGTACTTGGAGAGAGTAGTAAGAATTCATTATAAATATAAAATCTTGGTTGGGTTTTGTTAACTTGACACAAGATAGAGTTATCTTTGAAGAGGGAACCACAATTGAGAAAATGGCTTCTGAAACCTAGTCTGTAGTTAAGCCTGTAAGGCATTTTAATTAATGATTGATTCGGGAGTGTACAGTTCTGTGTGGATTGCACTATTTGCAGGTAGGTGGTACTAGAGTCTGTAAGAAATCTGACCATGCAAGCCAGTCATCAAAGTTTCTCTATGGCCCCTGCTTCAGTCCGTGCCTCCAGGTTCCTGCCCTGCCTGAGTCTGTGCCCTGGCTTCCCTCAGTGATGAACAGTTACCTGAAAGTGTAAGATGAAATAAACCCATATCTACTCAAGTTACTTTTGGTTCTGGTGTTTTCTCACATCAATAGAAACCCCAAGACAATATACATATGCAATTGTCGAAGAGCCAACTTAATTAATAAAAAAATTAAAACCTTTTTAATCTTATACTGTCAATTCCAAGTAGTTTTTCTTTTGCAGAGAGTGCTTAGTAATTGTTCTAGAATAAAACAGAGGGGTGAACTAATTAGAGTTCTTTATGTTCTACTCTGGGGAAGCTGAGCTAAAGGACAGTTTTCTCTTGACCAAAGAATAATAACTCGGAACATTATGCTAACTGGCCAGTTCTAATTTGTTTATTCAGTCTCCTCTAGCTGTTGTTAGTGTTACAATGTAGACAAATTTCTTCAAAGTAGGTCATAGTTTTCCATTAGTCTGTGCTTAGATTAATTTTATCTGCTCTTCCCTATTGAGCACAAATACAAAAAACAAGAGACAACTAAATGTTCCTTTAGTTATTCTTTAGTTAAATGTTCCTAAGAAGGGGAGTTGATTTAAACCCTCAGGACTGGGGGATGGCAAGGTCATAGAGTGTCTCCATACTGCCTTCAGGAGAACAAGCTTTCTGAAACCCCTAAGAACTACTGAGATCAGCCACAATAGGCTTCTTGTCCATGGATACCATTGGAGTTCCTCTGACATTACCAGGTGAACTTGACATTACTACCAAGGAGAATTTATCAAGACACTTGCAAGGATCACTAGCTAGTAAAGCGCTGAGTTTTTCTTTGAGGCTTTTGACTTCCCTTTTTCACCCAAAGAAACTGAAACTGCTTGGCTGATCCAGCTAAAAATAATTTGGCTACAGTAGGTAGTCTGGCCTGCAATGCTTCTTTCCTGTAAGATGAATCCCTTTTCTCTGTCTCAGAGAATCAGGGTAGAAATCGGAACCATAAAAGCAGGCTCATCCCAGAGAGCCAACTAGCATTGGAAGCCTCTTCATCTTCACTGGAGATGCAGCTGTGGAATAGCAGTTCCTACCCATAGCCCTTCCACTAGGAAGACAGACTACTTCAAACAATGTGAGCTCCTGCAAAACCAAATAAAGAGAATAAAATACTATCAGTAAAGTAAGACTGCCTTTGGAATCATAGCCCACTATCTCAGGTTAAATATGTATGTGAAAACTAAATGCACATGTGGAAACTAAAGAGAGTAGCTGTTGCTAGAATCAAACCTCTAAATGAACTTAAAAATTTGCTGACTAATGAACGAGTTTCTAGAAAGCAATTAAAAATACTCATTGGGACCAAAGAAAATCGTAACGTCCATAAGGAATGAGAATCAAGTAATGCCAATTTCAATGTGAACCATGTCCCAATAATACAAAAACCAATGTAATGTGATTATTATAAGGTGTTTCAATAGCAGCTAAAATTCTCTTGAAATAAAAAGTAGACAATATTAGCAAAGAAGTAAGAATTACAATACATTCAAATGGAGTGTCTAGAGTTGAAAAGTGCAGAAAGAGAAATAAAACTCTTGTTGGATTGGCCCTATAGTAGAGATGCCTAAGGGCAAAATTAATGAACTGGAAGACAGGGTAATAGGACTTGCTAAATCTGAACAGAAAGGAGAAAGAATACAGAATGGTGAGAATGAACGGAGGTCAAAGGTCAGAGGTCTTCGACTCGGGAGCAAACGAGCCAGCATTTATAAGGAAGGGAAGAAAAAAATAAAAGGACTAGGTTGAAATATATGAAAACAGTGGCTGCAATGTGGGCCACGTTTGGTAGGAGACACAGAACTACAGACTAGGAACACAAGAAAGCTCTCAAGAGGAGGGATAAGGTTAGGCGAGGATGGAGGGAGAGAATACTCAGGGAAACAGCTAGCATGAGAGGCCATCTCTAGGAAGAGCTAGAAACCCAGTGCAACAGAAACTCTCAGGAATCTATGAGGGGGACCCAGCTCAGACTCCTGGCAATGGGGGATACGGAGCCTGCATCGGCCACCTTCTGTAAGCAGGCAAGACTTCCAGTGGAGGGATTGTGACACCATCCCAGCCACAAAACCTTCGGCCTACAATTTGTCCTGCCTACAAGATGTGCTGGGGTAAAGGTGGCACAGAAACTGTGATAGTGGCCAACCAACGAATAGTCCAGCTTTAGACCCATACCAAGAAAGGGGAGCCCGACCGTGACACTGCCTGGAGGGCTAGGACCCAGAAGCTGGAGAGCCCAGAGACCTAGGATAGACCCAAACATGACTGGGAAAAGAAAAGTCAATGTAACGATGCCTATAACAATATTACTGTACTCATAGATTGGTGCCTAGCCCAGTTGTCATCAGAGAGGCTTCGCATCCAGCATCTTATAGGAGCAGATGCAGAGACCCACAGCCAAACATTAGGTGGAGCTAGAGGAAGAATCCTGAGGACAAGGGGGAGGAAGGCTTGTAGGAGCCAGAGGGGATCAGGGAGGGGAGAAGAGGGTAAGGAAAATTACAGTCAGGATATAAAAACAAACAAACAAACATAGAAGAAAAGAGAAAAAAAAACAAAGCTAATGGAAGTGGGAGAAAGTTTTTTTTTTTAAGATACTGATATTGGTAGGTTTTAATAGGTTGCACGTCTTATTTATATATCCATATAATCTCACTAATAACATATTTATCAATATTATATATTATAATTAGGGAAGTCACTCTAAACATTATACAAAAAGGTACATACACAAAAATAATATAAATGAATCCATAAGAGAACATAAAAATATCCAAGTAACAACAGGAAAGAAAAAAATAGCATGAGTAAAAGAATCAGATAAAAAACCTCATATTCATAAGAGAGGCTTAAATACTATCAATAATAATACCTTAGACATAAATGCTTTAAATGACAGAGATTGCAGGAAGAATCAAAGAATAAATACACAACTTACCCATATGTTATTTGGAAGAATCTTATTTCTAATTTAGTGATGAAGATGAGCTGGAAATAAACTGCTATACAAAGATATACTACACTGATTTTAATTACTGTGAAATTCATTCAGTAATTCTTATTTTAGTGCCTGATGCACTATATTTAACAGAAAATAAAATTATAACATAATGACATTACGTGGCAGAATGATTAATAAAAAGATACCAAAATTGAACCTGAAAATGCAGAAAACAATATCCATTTGAGTTTAAAAGAAAATCCAGATTTGTAATTGGAGCTGTCAACATTTCCATCTTAGAAACTGATACAAAATCAGACAAAAGATCAGAAAGGCATATGGTATCTGAACAATAGTCAATCAACAGAACTTAATTGACATATGTAGACAATTCCACCCAATAATTGGGTATACATTTTTCAAGTATTAAGTTACCAAGGAAAGACATGCACTATGCTATAAAAGTGCGTTTGAAACTCAACCAAATTAAATATAGCATATAATGTGTTCTCTGTTTATAAAGAAGCAAATTCGATTTCAGAACCAGAAAGATAACAGGAAAAAAATAAAAATATGGACATTACTATCAAAAATACATAGCTATAGATGTAAACAAAAGCATAAGGTATTAAACTTTGCAGACCTGAGCTGAAGTTCAGGTGGAAAATGTATAAAGATCAGCGTGATTAGTAGTGAAGAATGTTGGTCATGAACATCCTAAGTTTACACTTTTAGAAACTAGAAGAGAAAGGACCAAAGTGTACCTAAATCATGAAGAAAGAAAGAATGAATAACAGGCTTGCATAGAATCAAAAATAAGAGATAAATAGTACAGAAAAATAAAATGAAATGAACTTGACTTCTTAAAAAGTTAATGAACTTGATTTACATTTGACAAGACTGACATAGATACACAGAGAGATGACATGTGTCGACCCAAAGCATGATGTAAGGACTTGTTTCGAGTTCTCAGCATTCAACAAGGCCATGGGCAGTACTCTGGGTGGCTTTGCCAGCAAACCCTTGACAACCTTAAAGAAATGAGCCAAGTTTTCAAAAGCTGCAAGTAACAAAAGCCAATGAAGATAGAGAATTTGATGGTAGATGACCTGAATAAATGGACGGTAAGTAGGTACATTTAGTGAATAATTTTAAAACTTTAGAAAAGGAAATTTCCAGGGTATGGAGGTTTTACTGAAGAATTAAACCAAGTATTTCAAGAATTGACACTAATGTCATAGCAACTTTGGAAAACAGAAAAAGAGTTAGTGCTTTTCAGCTTATTGTAGGAGGCCAGCATTGTCCAGACACCCAAACCAGACAATGAGAGTACAAAATGGGAAAGTATTGAACATCTTATGAACTTAGATGCAAAAAAATTCAACAAAATGTTAGCAACTTATAAAGATAATTAGACACTGTGGACTAGTGGTGTTTTCCCCAGAAATATGATGCAAAATTGATCCACCATAACAGCAAGCTATAGGAGAAACTCATATTGTATCAATTTATACAGAAATAATTCTAACAACACCCAATGCCCTTCATGATACAAATTATCAAGTTAAGAATAAAGGAACATCTAAAAAATAAATAAAATGAGATAAAATGACAAACAAACCTGACTAGGACAAATCAGATGGATCTGGGAGGAGTTGGGGGCTGAGGGGGGAACTATAATCAGAATATATTGTATGAAAAAAATCCATTTTCAATACAAACACTCATACACCCAAAAATATAAACTCAAGAATATTAAAAAAAACCCAGGAGTTGATTGAGAATACTGAAGTTGACCAAGAGCGTCTACTTTAATAATACCTCCCAGCTAATGTATTTCACAAGGAAAGACTGAAAGCTTCATCTAAAAACTTTGGAAACAAAGCAAGGATATCTTTCCTCATCATTTATAGTAAACATAGTTGCTGCAACATAGTCAGAAAAAAAAACTAAAATTGCATAAAAGAGGAAATAATTTAGCCCTATTATCATTTCATGATTACATAACAAGCCAAAGGAAATCTATCCAAAATTCATAGAGTAAGTGGGGTTAGCATGATTACAGAATGTAAGAAAAGCACACACACACAAAAATTGAATTTTTAGATCATAACAATGAACATGATGAGTATTAAAATGCACTGCTGTTTACCACATAGTCAAAGCAAATGACATGCCAAGGTCTAAATCCAACAACATCTATAAGACTAGTATTCTGGAAAGTACAAATTGCTGATGAAAGAAACAGAAAAATGACCTAAGTACATTGGTAGAGACACAGTGATTATGAATTTGATGGCTGCATGGGATGAAGAGATGATGTTTCTCTTTCCATAAAAATCCCCAAAGCATGTCCTATAGACAGACAAGACTTTTTAAAAACACTTATGTAAGGGCACAGCATAGCTAAAAATAACCAATAAGATCAGTATGAAATAAAACAAATTAGTTTTTGCATGCTGTTTTATATAATATGACATTGGTGGAAAGCCACAAAACAATGAAACAGAATGTAGATCCACCAAAATAGACATTTACCAATAAGTTCCTCTTCCTCTTCCTCTTCTTCTTCTCCTCCTCCTCCTCTTCCTCCTCCCCCTCCTCCTTTTCTTCCTCCTCCTCCTCCCCCTTCCTCCTCCCCCCTCCTCCTCCTTCTCCTCCTCCTCTTTCCCTTTCTCCTCCTCCTCTTCCTCTTTCTCCTCCTCCTCCTTCGTTTTCATACTAATGGACATAAAGTCTCATGTAGCTGAGCCTGACATGGAGCTTCCTATGTAACCAAGAATAAGCTCGACTTTGTGGTCCTTCTGACTCAACCTCTTAATTGCCAGGAGGCACTAATATACCGGTTTATACAGTGTGGGGATTGAGCCCTAGGTCTGGGACATGGAAGACAAACACTCTACCTGTTGCTCTATAGCCCCAGCTTCACTGAGTTTTGAGAAAGTACTAAAGCCAGTTGCCATGGTTTGAAGGTGCCCCACACCTCATGTTGTTGAGATGGAACCCCTCTCAATGAGGAAGTGTAAGGAGAAAGGCTTGGGTTGTGTGTCAGATTCCTTAGGAATGGATCAGTCACCTTTTTGCAGGATGGCAGCACCAGGGGAGCTCAGCCCCATTCTTCCTTTAGGTTTGTATTCGGTCTCTTCTGTTTTCCTCCATGATTTTAAGCAGCAGAAGCCCATCACTGAAGTCATGTTTTGGACTTTCCATGCTGTATGAGCAGAACACTAAACAAAATCTTTTTCTTTATAAATTATATAGCTTGGGAGTATTTTGTCATAGCAAAGAAAACAGACTATGACAAACTGTAGGGAAAATATACATATTTTAAACATTTGATGCTGGGTCAACCGAACTGAATACAAAAGGAAGATTACTTTGGAGATTATTACAACATTATCTTACTCCATTATCTGTTCACTAGGCTTTAATCAATGAATGTTAAAATTAAGGGTAACTAATGCATTGCCACATTGATTTTGCAAATTGGTATTAATTAATATTTCATTACTAGTGAAGACATTCAACTTATAAAATTGCTAACTCCAAAATTTTAAAAGTATATCAGCTGGCGTTAGGCTCCCCACAATCTTTTGATCTCTGCGTTATGCCAGGGGACATGGGATGAGTTTAAAGAAGGGGAGAGAAGTTGGGAGTGACATTACTGTATTTCAACTTAAAATATTTTAAATAAAAAATAAAAAACTACGGGAGGCAGAGGCAGGCGGATCTCTGTGAGTTCGAGGCCAGCCTGGGCTACCAAGTGAGCTCCAGGAAAGGCACATCAAAGCTACACAGAGAAACCCTGTCTCGAAAAACCAAAAAAAAAAAAAAAAAGAACACCAAAAAAAAAAAAACCCAAACAAACAAACAAAAAAACTAATTCTTAATGAAACTTTATTGTATTGTGTTATTTTTTTTTTTAACCTTTGGGAGCTGTTTTTCCTACAAACTTTTTGACTGAAAAGAAAAAAGTCTTCTTTGTTTCACAGTGTGCATCAAAAATTCTGTTAGCCTGTCTCTAGTTTACTGGTTTCAGCCATACTATGTGGGTTCTGATCTTTTAAATGCTCCAGAAAAGTCATAATTCTTCATTATTTTTAAGCTGAAATCCATTAAGTGAGCTAAGCCTAATTTTCCAAACATGGTAATTTGTTTTCTTCTGCTTGTTCAACGGTGTTACATAGATAGTAGAAAGATGTTAGAAGTTTCTGCAAGTCAAATAATGAAATCAGGAAAAAAATGTCAAACAGAAAGTAGCATGAAGATTAATAATACTTCAACAGGGTATAAAAATTAAAGAATAGTGAAGAGGCTTTCTGGAGTCATACTCAGAACCTCTGAGTTCAGTGAGCGATGTGCTATTGATGAGCCACATGATACTGAACAGTGTTTTCCACTGTTCATAAAAACAGTTGATATGTGCCTTTTCTAGAGAAAATACTAGAAGCACACAGGGAAACATTTCAAAGAAACCATAAGAACGTATCTTTGTAATAGTCACCATCGTGTTGTTTCCAGTAATAATCAAATACCATAATGTTAATTATATGTAAATGAATGTGGTCTTAAAGCAGTGGTTCTCAACATATAGGTTGTGACCCCCACAGGGTCACATATCAGATATCTACATTATGGTTCATAACAGTAGCAAAATTACAGTTACGAATTAGCAATGAAATAATTTTATGGTCTCAGGGGTCACCACAGCATAAAGTGTCTCAACATTAGGAGGGTTGAGAACCATTGTCTTAGAGGGATTATTTGTTTTTATGGACAAACACAAGCTTTCGTGTCCTACAAACACTCCGTTAACCTTCACAATAGAACTCTCAGATGCCCCATTGGCTTGTGTAGTATCCAACCTGCAGTTTCAGCCACTAAATGTCATCAAACTAGTCTGATAAACTAAATTACTTCCAGAATAATTTAATATGAAGGGTGTTAAAAGTTCTATGACTAATAGATTATTATTACTAGTAGTAGTAAAAGTGCATTGATGAATGATTGCAAAATTATAAATTTTAAAACACTGTATTATAAACCTGTTTTTATTAAAAAAATCATAGAATGATGCAATAAATGATTTACTCATAATACCATAAAGAGCATAAAGACATGAATAGAATAGTTTAAAAAGTATTGTGAAGCTTTAGAGCGACTGCATTAGAAAGCCACTTGCTGTGTTACAATGCTGTGTTCAACTGGCTGAAGTCTACTTGGAGCTTTAACCACATAGCTTCTGTGTCAGGTAGGAAATTCTATTGCTAGGTGAATGCTTAAACAGCAAAGAGTTAAATTTAGATTTCCACGTTTGAGTAATTTGAGTCTTAGTTGAGTTTTATATGTGAATGTTGAAATATTCTTGCTCCTGGGGCTCCCTGAAGTCCCTCAGTTTCCCAGGCATTCTCTCTCTTGTTCTGTGGCAACGTTGCATTGTCTGCTCTGTGCTGCTCGAATGCCCACTACCCCAATCTTCTTAGACTGATCCAAGGTCTCCACAGGATTCTTTTTTTCAATCAGTGTTCAGAACATCCTACTCCAGTGCTTAATGTACCTGCCTTTCACGTCTGCAGTGAGCTGTGTAGACTTTGCCAATGTATTAAGAACCAGAACAGGACAACTCTGTGAATACTCATAGAATAACTCAAGTTTGAAATCCCTGCTTCAGAATGTTGCTAAATGTGTTCATTGTTTTCACAGAGCCCAGAAAAACCTTCCAGTCGTGCCAATATGATCAAAGTCCTATTGAAAATTTCCTGCTGTGTTCTAAAGGAGAGGGCAGATGCTCAACCTGTACTAGCAGAGAGAAATTAATCATTAGTTTTGAGCATTCTTTTGATAAATAAATATTGAGCAATAATCTAACTACAATTAATAAATTTATTCACATTATCCTATCCCTACTTCTGTTCTTATAATTGAATCTGTAAAGATACCATGCAGTTTTAAAGCAAAGCATATTAATAGAATGTCCTTTGGAAAATGATTTATTTAATAAGATAAAAAACTGTTTTCATATATGCTAAATCATGGGTGTAGTATATAATATATATGTTCTTGAAGAAGTGGTAATATGTAGTTGCCAGAGAATGTAAAGTTCAGAACAATCAAGAGAATAATAATGATAACATTGGTCTCTCTCACATGAGCTCTGTTCAAGATAGGCAAAATTTCAGTCATTTTTTGTTTCTGTTCACATTTGTGATCTTACATCACGTTTTAAATTCCTACAGACATTGGATCGTATTTTTCATTCTTTCGTCAGTTCGACAATTTTGATTGCATTGAGAGAATGAAACCATCAGCCCACAACAAATCATTAAAATTGATTTCCCTGGTCTAATGAATTTTCAATCCAGCTATACACTCTCAGATATTTTGATCAGTAGCAAATGGATGCCCACGAACATACACACACCATGTCTTTTTGTACTCATTATGGAACCCTAGAGGTAAACAGCACATGTAACTCATGAGCTGTGGAGGTTGTAATCTGGAAAGGGCTTAATTGGCAGAGCTCTCAGATGAAGACACTGACTAAATGCCTCTTAGTCTAGTCATTGCTGTGCCTCGAAAACAAAACAAAGTTGGTGAGCCACTTGTTAACTCCCACGTGGTTATGCTAATGCTGAGTACTACTGATAGTATAGGAAAATTCTATAGAGTTGTATCAACAGCAAGTACTTATATTTATAAAATTTACAAGAATAGAAGAAAATTCTTTTTGTCTTTCTACCTTCTATTAGTTAATATGATTTTTTTTTTTTAGTTTGTTGACCTAACTAAGCCTGAGGTACACTCTAAGAATTATATTTTCTCTTGAATGCACACATGAGCATCATTTAAATAGAACACAGAGATTTTCAGACTTAATCCTCAATAGCTCCCTAAACACAATCTCTGAATTCAGAGATTGAGAATGAGAATCTATTGAAGTCTGAACAATGGTTTTCTAGAGGAGATGGAGCCTACTGGCTTCAGAATAATGGTAGCCATATGTCCTGCCTAGAAATATGTTAGATGGCAGTTGATTGAAAATGGAAAAACAAGGTAAATATATAAAACCACTATTGTAACAAATGTCGCACGTGGTTTCCAAATGGATTTTTCATAGACCATGAAATTATATGAAAGCTGCTTCCAAATTGATTGAAATTATTATTTGAGCTCAGATGCCAGCTCAACAGATTTCAGTCTGAAAAAATAATTAGTTTGTATCTTAATTCCTTACTTTTTTGGAACTGATAATTGTGATTCAGGATTTTAACAAATGGGTCCAAAATGAAAAAAAAAACAACACTAAACAGTTCTCTTAATAACCATTATGTCTCTTAAAAAAGACAAAATCCTTTCTTAGTGTCCCAGTCCCTTTGCCATTATAATGTCTTCATGTAACCGAATTAAAAGCAAATACACACCGATAACAAAGTTATTTATTAAATCAATGTATACATTATCAGTACTATCATTCCAGAGTTGGTAAATTATATACCGATTAAGAGATCAGTTTTTGTGTCAGTAGTGAGGACTGTTGGTTTTATTTGTGTGTGCACATGTGTGTGAAGGGGGTGGTGTTGGGGTGAGGAGAGAACCGGACAATGTCTTGAGCCATTCTGATAACAAGGATATCTGAATTGCAGATGAAATAAGTGATAGCTCTGGACCTCTTAGAAAGGTGCAATAGACAGGTTCAAGGTGGAGAGGAGAGCACAAGACACAGAAATGCAGTCACTTCCGCGAAAACTGATAGAAAGCAGTAAGCATCATTTTTGTGCCCAAAGATAATACATATCTAGAGAGAGGGTGACTTTTCTACCACTATGGATTTTTCAATTTTGTTTTGAAATTTAATATTAAAAGTAATGCTTAAACCAACATCACCAATGGGGCATGCAATTTATATTTACCAGAAATCTTTTAGTACATTACTTCACTGTTTATGCATGAATGGTATTTTATAGGTTTCAGAATATGTTGAAGTCATTTAGAAGATGTTTTCATTTTCTCTTCCTTAGAGTTAATATGTTTTCTTCATGTGGTTTACCTTGTATTATCCTTGTCCCAACCTTCATTCCAATTTATTGCCCGTCTTTATGCATATTCTTACTTAAGCGTTCCTTACAAAAATATCCTGGAAAGAAAATCATATACGCATCTTTAAAAAGCAAATCTTTTTTTCCCTGTACAAATCAGGTGAGGAGGGGGGATGGGTTAATGAGTGGAGTCTGTGGGGACTGGGTTACTTGCATTTCGATATTTTTCTCTTATCTGCACAAGATTTCTGGTACTATCTTGCAGTGTTATCATTTCTACTTTGGAACTCATGGTTTTTGTTTTTGGAATGACATTAAATTTTAAGCACCGCTGCCAAGCATTTTATCTTCTCTTAGCATTTCGAGAAGGCTGGAAAGACATTGTTATTTGTGCTTGGCAATTTCTGATTCACTGAGCTAAGAACTGCGCTGTCAGAAAGCAAAGAGAAAATGTTGAAAACGATCTTTTCCCCTGTGTGTGTGCGTTTTCTTTTAGTTTTATTTATTTATTTATTGTTTAGTTTGAGACTTGAGGCCTAAAGCATTTTAAACAAAGCAAATACCATCTGCTGTGGACTCTCGGGCCATGGCTGGCTTGCTTAGCAGTAGGATCAGGTTCAAATCCTGGGTATTAAAATGTGTCAGGTCCCTTAGAACAGCAAACTACAGAAGCCCTTGCTGAACCTCGGCACTGGACAACCAGAGCCCTCACCTGGGCCTCTGCAGTAGACAGTGACCGTGTGACAAGGCAGAAAGAGTGCACAGAGGGAAAGAGCGGGCAGTACCTGTGTCCCCATCACTCCAGTTTAAGAGCTTCCTCCAGTTGACACAGGAGCCGAGTTCACTTTTCAAATCGGAGTTAAGAGAATGAAGAGAATGTACAGAATTTTGGATAACTTCCTCTTTTCATTTGGACGGACTGGGCAGCTCTCTGGCTGCTGTGGATTCTGGTTAGTTTCACAATGTTGATCAAACCAAGTTTATATTTTGATTCAGCAGACCCCTTGGGACAGGGCAGACGTAACTACTAAAATGATTCTGTTTAAGCAGATGGTTTTAAAATAAATTTCTTGTTTATCTGGGATGCTTTGGAGGCCTTGATTTTATCTTTAGTTGCCAGAAAGATCAGTTGTATTCAAGAAATCACTTTTCTCTCTAATTCATTCTGTATGATAGATTTCTTTCAAATGATTAGTTACCATATACTACCCCCAGTAGTTGGCTGTGTTAGGAAGCATCTCAACTGTTTATGAATGTTTTTTCTGTGCACCCTTTTGTACATTTTAGTAATAATTGTAGCTTACCATCACCTTGTTGTAAACTTTTATTGTTTTCCAGTAATGAGTATTCATTATATTGATCACACACACACACACACACACACACACACACACACACACACAAACACTTTGTGGTGATTTATGTGTCGTATTCTGCAGTATGGACTGATCTAGGCTACATGACTTTTAAGGAACTCCTGTATGTGTCTCAAATTTTCTTATCTACAACAGTGCCAGCAATTCATCGGCATCAGTACATTCTTATGGTTCCTAGGCATCACCTAAAATTAAAAGCATGCATCTCTGGGAGTTATAACATTTTAAACTCCATTGGTATTTTAAAAGACATTGAGTGACAGTATTATATAGAAAGTTCTTCATAGACTCTAGAATGTTGACAGTGAGGGAAGTCACTTCCTCATTCTGGGAGACAAGCTTGAAGGGGAGAATTGTGAAGCTACCAAATTAAGTCACTTGAGAATAATTTTACCTCAAAACCTCCATTTCCTTCAAGTCTTCTTGCAATTAATTATTAAAAAAATGATATGATAATGCTCAATGTTAGTAAGCTTGTGTGTATGCTGGTGTGTGTGTGTGTGTGTGTGTGTGTGTGTGTGTGTGTGTGTGTGTGTGTGTATGTGTGTGTGTGTATACCTGTGCCTGTGTGTACAGTGAATCAGTTTCTAATTGCGGACTTTTAGGGTTATAATACTGCAAGTATCTTGATTTATTTTCTTTTTTTTCTGTAAGAGTAACCCTTTATTTTGGTGTTTTCTTTTTTATAGTGTTTTATTAATTCTCAGAAAATTTCATATAACTCATGCTGATCATATTCACCCTCAGTCCTCCCTCCAACTCTTCCATATGCATCTCTCCTCATGCCCCCCCTTTTTTTTAAAAAAAAGACAAGACTGTTACCAGGTGGTGGTGGTGCATACCTTTAAATCCATCACTCAGGAGACAGAGACAGGCAGATGTCTGTGTGTTCGAGACCAGCTTGGCCTATAGAGAGAGTTCCAGGACAGCCAGGCTTGCTGTGGGTTGGTCTTTCTGTATGTTGTGAATATGTGTTGCTCCCATTGGTTAATAAAGAAGCTGCTCTGGCCTATGGCAAGACAGGTTATAGCCAGGCAGGAAATCCAAGAGAGATACAGAGAAAAGAAAGGCAGAGTTGGGCATATGCCACCCAGCTGCCCAAGGAACAAGAAGCCAGCAGACTGGTAACGCCACAGCCACATGGCAAAATAGAGATTAATAGAAAAGGGTTAATTTAAGATGTAATAGCTAGCTAGCAATAAGCCTGAGCCATACACCAAACAGTCTGTGATTAATATTAAGCCTCTGAGTGATTTTTTTTTTTTGAGACAGGGTTTCTCTGTGTAGCTTTAGAGCCTTTCCTTGAACTCACTCTGTAGACTAGGCTGGCCTCGAACTCACAGAGATCTGCCTGCCTCTGCCTCCCAAGTGTGGGGATTAAAGATGTGCACCACCACCGCCGGGCTCTGAGTGATTATTTTAAAAGCAGCTGAGGGCTGTGGGACCAGAGTGAGACAGAGAAAAGTGTCGGGCAATAAGGGCTACCCAGAGAAACTCTGTCTTGATGTGAGTGATGTGAACTACTTATCTGTTAATAGTATAAATACTTAGACTGCACCAGAGCTTATACTATTTTAGGAAAGTGGTAGTAGTAGGTTCTCCAACTACCAGCCACAGGTAGTTGGCTATATTTACAGTATCAGGCATGATTTCTCTCCTTTGAGTAGGACTTAGGTGACTGTTGTTTACTCAATATATAAGAGCTACAATTGTACTTAAAGGATTGTCTTGTCTCACAGGTTATTGCTATGGGTCCTTGGCATTGCAGATGGATAGAGCTATTGATTGCTTTCTCCCATTTTGGAGCTTTCAGGGTTCTTCTGAAACTGTGAGAGCTATTCTTCATTTAAGGAAGCTTCCACGTTAGATCCACATAGATCTGCCCCTTTCATCTATTCCATGGCCCCAAACTGACAGAGCCCATGGGCTTCTTTATCTTACAAACTGAATTCCTTCCCTGTGATGCTAAGTTCCTTTCACACCTTCCCTCCACTCTTTAGTGTCATGTCCTTTCTTGTGTTGTTTTACAATATAATTATTCTTTGGAAGATAATTTTTGTTACTTTTCACAAACCTACTGATGAAAATGTTTTATGTGCTTGTTAAAATGCTTTACTCTTTACTAAATCTTTATTCCATATAATATGCTAGAGATGTTTGTATTTTTTCTAACATATTCCAAACTTCCCTCCCCTGAGGATATTCCACTGAACATTTCTCATGATATGTATGTATGTATATGTATATATTATGAAATATATATATATACATATACATGTATATATATATATATTACACATTGGGGACACAAGTTAATATACACACATACAAACACATGTACATATATAATTCTTATATGGAGAAAAATTATTTGATGATAACAATAGATATTTTTATTATAATGAGACTCAAAGACTTCATTTTAAAAATATTCTCAAATTCATATGGCATGTGGAGAACATAATTTAAGATTTTGAAATTAAAATTCCTAATGCATAGTTAAATAAAAATTAAAATGGAGTCAGATATGTTCTTTCCTACCCTTTGCTGTTGCATGCTCAACTAACAGGGATTCTGCCTCTCTGATCTTAACCAAGTAGGAAGATGAAGGTTGGAGTATTTATAGTAAAAGAAATAGAAAACAAAGAACTCAGAACAGCAGAAAATGTTGCTTACATACAAGCAGAAATGAGTGGAACTTCCTTCTGAATCCAGTATTTGACACAGGGTAGATCCAATTGACATTGAAGAGATTATTATTGATGCTTTAAGAAATTAGGACTCTTGAAAAAGGTAATTAAGCTTAGCAATCCCAAATAGTCATACAATAAAAACATACACAGTCCTGGTAATGTTAGAAACTACATGCACAATGTCTCACCAACATGACTTCCTAAACAAGGACAACAACAATAGACACGCCAAAGTAGTCTGGGGGAACGCTTGAGGTCTCAACTCCACACAAAGAACTACAAGATGTTTAGGAATGCTGAGAGTGGGAGAAATTATCCTCCGGGGAAGAGCACACCAATTTGCTATCCAATAGCTAATAGTTAGCCTGGAAAATATAAATACCAGTAATATTATACAGGTGGAGCTGGTTATATTTATATTCATATATATGTGCTTGTGTGTGTGCGTGCATGTGTGTGTGTGTGCACACACGTGCGCGCGCCCAACAATAAATTTAAAAAAGAGGACATGAATTTGAAAGGGAGCAAGGAGGGGTATGTGAGAAGGCTTGGAAATGGTTAGGGAATGGAAGAACGGTGTAATTATATTATAATCTCAAAATAAAAGAAAAATGGGGATGCTAACAGCAACACCAAAAACCATAAACAGACACCTTATTAGTTATGGAAAGAGTTTCCCATTAAATGAACTCTCTATTGAGATGCAGAGGAGCTAAGTCAGCCACTGTAGGGCAGAAATCCTTATAATAAGCTTCAGAAACTGGAACAGAATGGGTTTAAAAGGTTTGCAAGTAAGCAGTATAACTGAAACATGGAGACTGAGGTGGGGTTTTGGTTTGGGATGAGTTAGAAGAGTGAGCGAGAAGTGTGACCGTATAGCTTTGTAGCTTACAACGAAAGACTACAATTCTAAAATCAATGGAGGCTGTTCCAACATTTGAGTTGATGGCGGCAGAACTCAGTTTTGTCAAAGAAACTGTAGGCATGGCATAAAGATCCCATCAGGAGGGCCCAGGAAGGGGAATGGGACAACTAACGTGTAGTAACAACAGTTAAAATGGAAACATAAGGGTAGGACTCTGATACCATTCACTCACTACACTGACACCCTGGAGTAGGATAAAGTGCCAATGAAGCCACCATCCTGCTGAGATTACATAGACAAAGGGCAAAGAGAGGACAGAAAGCATGCTCGGACCAAACTTTAGGATATCCTGTCTGTGGAAGACAAGCCTGCAAAAGTTAAAGTTAGTTGAGGAAACGTGAAAATTGACGGTCTTAAGAGTTCAACAGTGAGCTAGAGCATCCACCAGTAACATTGTGGGAAGAGCACCAGTGACCTTAGCAAGTGTCCTTCATGACAGGAGAGAAGAAAATGAAGCTAGGGTGGGCTGAGGGGGAACTGCCCAGTAAATATACAAACACCTTTATAGAATTCTTTTAAAATAAATGTGAGGGTCAGCCTTTCTTTTAGCTTGAAACTGCCCCTCATTATCTAATGTAGTATTTTCACAAATCACTGCAGAGTTTATTCATTTTGTCAGTTTTTTCATCTTTGAGTATTACTGCTTCCAATCTCATTTGCAAAGAGGAAAACATCATTTCCTAAGCTTCCTGTGTCAATCTAGGCATGAGATAATGAACTCAGTAGTGCATAACTTTAATTAACAATATCATTTTTCTTAAGTGATTTAATCCCAGAGTGTATCAGTGCCATTTATACAATGTATTTCAATTTAATTCTGTACCATTAACTGGCAAATGTACCAATTTTCCAATAACTTATTTGCCCTGTAAAGAACTAAGAGACTGATTATATTTACCTATGAAATAACGTGGGTCATTATGGCTCAGAATCACAGAATCATTAAGAACCTATACAAGAGAGATGTGAATGGTTCTGAGAGACTGCTTTGGTGTCATTAATTTGACACTCCATAGATATTTGTGGGTGGAGGTATTTGCACTGCAGCATGATATCTGTGCTGTATTGCTGCCTTAAGTTTTTATTTTATTCTAATTTCATAGACTATTAGGATATTTCTCTGACTAAAGCATTGCGTGAGTTGGAATAAAATAAAATGTTTTAACATGAAAAGAAGAAAAAAAGTTGACATGTTCTAGCTGAAGTGTTACTGGAATGAAGGTTAGTGTTTTAATAATTTTAATGTATTTTATTTTTAAATATGACCTCAAAGTTCATTATAATTATTTTCTGTCTGTTCAAGGATTGTGTGAATAGAGCCACATAATTGAGGGAAAAAATAATTCTCTTTCACCTTGAAAATTTACCTAGTGCAAAGTTACAGAATGTTTTAATGAGGCCGAATTAATTAGTAAGATTTGAAATTTAGCAGAAAAAAGTGCATGTAAGGTTGCACCGAGGACACTTCTACTTTGGAAGCGGGGAAGGAAAAAAGAATTTTCAAGGAAAGGTTGGTGTGAACACAGTATTTTGAACTTCAAGTTTTAATCTCTTTAATGTCGTTTTGATTTTTATGGAGAAATATATTAAGCAACTGGATATTCAATTCTAAGCACTTTTATCATGTCATTAAGATTTCTTTATTTTTTTCTTTTAAGAAAGTGGTTGTCACTTTCCTGCGCTTTAGCCTGAATATGTTTGGGAATTAGCCTTCTTAAGTATAGAACATTTATTCAATAAACACGTAGTACTGAGTGTTCCTGTGTCAGGCCGTGTTATGCCTTTGCTTAAGTGTATCTGAAAGATGCACTGTCTAATAAAGTGAAAGAAACATTTAAACTAATTGATTAAATTAGGGTTACATGTGCTCCGATAAGCAAATACATGGATTACAATGAGGATTTTTAGAGGAGAGAGAGCACATAGCAGGTGTGGAAAAGAAGCTAGCAAAGATAATTGGTAAGTTTTTAGAGGAAGGTGACCTTGAGGGGAGTTTTGATTAATGTTCCTGCGTCCCAGAGATAAGAAAAGTGAGGAGAGGAAAATGGCTGAAAGTGGTATTCTAAGCAAAGGAAATGGTATAAACAAAGACAGGAGGTGAGCAATAGCTTGTTTCGGTCCAAGGCTGCTATCTCTGCTGTGTTTAGAGACTGTGTTTGGAGCGGTAGTGTCTTAACACACAATGCCCCGTACGCCTGCAGAGGAGTCAGACATCATCCACTGAAGAGTCTATCATGTTTTATCACATGAACAATGGTAAGCTTTCAAGGTGTTTTATTCAGAGACATGCAATTACAATATTTAAATTTTAGAGATATCGGCTAGACAATTGTATGAGGACCAGAGACCAAGAAGGAGTCGCCTGTGATGCTGCACAGGGCAATGAATGTCATTGACATGAGTGTCTACAGACCAGCATAGGACAGATTGGAGATGAGGTGTGAAAAAAAAAATGGTCTTTAGGATGTGTTGTTTGGAATTGATGAAGAGAAGACGTTCAGGTTTCTGATGTCAACTGTAGCTTTTTGCAAATGGTAACCCAGAGGAAGAAACAGGACTATTATAGGCAGATTGTGAGAGATTGCATTAATACGTTTATTTTTGTATCTCTTGAGTCATGAGATGTTTTAATGATTTCAGAATTAATTAGAAATTTAAGTTAAGGAAAAATATTCACAGCATTTTAAAGTCTACTGATGACATTTTTACTTTGGAAAGAGGAAATAAAAATGTAAGGAAAATAACTGATGCTAAAAACATTTGTGAGAACTTATGACAATAAATCGCCAAATCAATCATTAGGAATTCAAAACTAGATGTCAAGATATCAGTTGACTATTTTAGCCTGGCATTTAGAAGTGAATTCTGGATGGAGATTGACTAATGGGTGCATACCTTGAGTGTTCACTAAATACCAAACAGCCTTACAAAAAGTATGGATTTATTATTCTCTATGGGCTATAGAGATAGTCTATATTTTATTATATTCTATATTGTATTCTATAATTCTTATTATTATCTTCATTTCACAAATGAGGAAAGTAGAGTGCAGACTTAAGTCACCAGCATAATACTTCTCAGCTAGTAATGAAGGCAGGTATTTGAATTGAGTCCCGTGGTCTGATTTCAGAGCTATGCTCTTACTAGTCAAGCTGCACTTACTGCAATGTTTGATTCTTTGATACATAAAAATTAAAAATTCAATGGCAACATGCAATATTTTACCATTTAAGCCCACCTGAATTCTCTCCTTAAATCCACTATCTATCAAAGTCATCATTCTTCTTGACACACTGACGAGCTTGGAGCATGTTTGATTTATTCCATTTCTATCTGACTCACATTCAATGAGTATTTAGACCTATCAATCCTCCTCCTTCTGCCTTCTGAAGATGATTCTCTACGCAAATTCATATTCTTGTCATCTATTTCCTGTGTTATACTGTTAGCTTCTCAATTATGCCCAGACCTTCAGAATCTCCCTACTTCAAATTTATGGTGCATACTATTTTTTCAAGTACAGTTCAAAGGCTACCAGTTCCATTAAGAATTTTATGATATTACATATAGTTCAAAAGGGTCTTAGAAGCAGAGACTCTTCTCATTTATTTATCTGCAATGTGTATCATAGTTTCTGCTTAGCAAGATTTTATTTACATGAAAGTGATCTCTTTTATCTCTCCAACCAGTGAACACTATTCATTTCTTTCCTTTGAAGGTTTATTTTTACTTTAAAATTACGTGCTTTTGTATTTGCATGTGTGTTGGTATTTGCATAAGAGTGGAGGTGCTATGGAAACCAGAAGAGAAGCAGTTGCCCTGGAACAAGTGTCATGGACAGTTGTGAGCCCCCCACTGTGGGTACTGGGAATGGAATTTGAGTTTTCTGTAAAAGCTGAGCCATCTTTCCAGCCTTATTTGCCATTTTTTGAATGATATCCATCAATATCAAAACACAAATTGTTGGTTGGGGAAATTTTAAAGTGTTGCATATAACATGTTAATTTTATGATGATTTTGCTTATCAATAAATTACCTATAATTATCTAGTATAATGTGCTATCTATACTATGGCTCAACACATAACAGATGTGTGAATTGTTTATGAAAACAATCATCAATTAAAATTAATGTAATTCGTAATGGTAATGACAGAGTTTTAGTAAGAAGGAAATGTAAATGCTAGACAACTGAATAAGAATCTGATTCAGGCCGGGCGGTGGTGGCGTATGCCTTTAATCCCAGCACTCGGGAGGCAGAGGCAGGCAGATATCTGTGAGTTCGAGGCCAGCCTGGGCTACCAAGTGAGTTCCAGGAAAGGCGCAAAGCTACACAGAGAAACCCTGTCTTGAAAAACCAAAAAAAAAAAAAAAAAGAATCTGATTCAATAAAATTATATTTTAAAAGTATCTATAAAATATGCTTGTCTATGTTTGCTACACTGTCCTAAAGCAAATAAATTTAGCTGTTCCTCTCTAATTTAGTGACAAGAGTCGCATTTTAAAGTTAATTATTTCTCAAAGCATGCCCTTGGTTTTTATGTTTAAAAGTTCATCACAAAAGGCAAAATCAGCTTCAAAATCTTGCACAGTTTCAAATGCTCAGGACAGATCTGATGTTCAATAAATGTCCATAATACACATTTTTACTATTATTTTCTCTGCCAAATTATGTTGAAGTGACTCATTTGACTGGCTAGAGAACTAATGTAAACATCATTTATCTGAACTGAATAAGTATTTAAAAGCTAATGTAGCTTACATGTGGGAATGTCTGTTGGGAAATAATATCAAATATGTTGGTAACTGCTTCAGTGTTTCTTCGTGAATTAATAGTAACGCAGTGGGCAGAGAGCAGCTCTGTTCGAGCTCATATTGTACTTAGGGGCCCGTGGAAATGGGGATGTAATTTGAATACGACATGCAGCCAACAGGGCCACCTGAAGAAGGGACAGAAAGGGAAAGTGCTTAAATGACATCCAGTGGCATCGTCAGGATCCGGAGAAATCTTAAAGATTTGAATAAAAAAGATTCAATTTAATTAAGAAATTCAATAAGAACAAATACACTTCATTTTTAAAAATACTTGTTCTCAAGTATCAGGGGCACGTGGTTTAAGATGTCAGAAATTAGTGGAATGTAGGCTGTGCATCAACCATTTTTATATTGCTCCTGAGAATGTTGCCACCTGGTTCTTCTTTTTAGAGAGCTCTGGAACTCTAGCCCAGTTATGGTACCCCATTATCCTTGTCACTAGAGTAACAAAAACTCACATATAAAATAGAATGTAGCCCAAAGCATCCAGAATTGTGCTCAGTTGTAAATACTAAAGTTAAGCTAAAATCTCCAGGAAAATGTTAGAGGGAAGGTAATGGTGGGCGAAGAACAAGTGTGATGAGAAACAGGGGAACCCCAAATTAAAATGTGTGGTCCAGAGTAAACAAAATCCCAAGGAAAAGTTCAATGATATAATGTTTTCTTTAAAATCTCTCTCTCTCTCTCTCTCTCTCTCTCTCTCTCTCTCTCTCTCTCTCCCTCTCTCTCTCCCTCTCCCTTCCCCGTGCATGTGTGTGTGTGCATGTGTGTGTGTGCATGCGTGCATGCGTGCCTGCGTGCGTGCGTGCGTGCCTGCGTGCGTGCGTGCGTGCGTGCGTGCGCGCGCGCGCGTGTGTGTGTGTGTGTGTGTGTGTGTGTGTGTATGTGTGTGTGTTGAGAGCTTGTGAAAATTTGGGAACTGATTCTCTCTTCCCAACATATAGTCACTTGGGATGGATCTTGAGTTCTCAGGCCTAGCAAAATTGTCTTCAACTGCTGTGCCATCTTACTTGTTTGGACAAACCTGGATGATGATGGCTATGTGGAAATCATACCCGGATTAAGGGAAATAGCTGATAACTTTTTAGGTAGAAACTTTTTCTATGACCATAAAGAAAGAGCTTTAGATGCATAGTCTTAGAGCACTTTCATAGAAAGCAAAAGCAAATATATATTTATAAGGTTTTAAATCTGTAAGAAGATTTTCTCTTCAAGTATAAGTTCTTTTTTCCCTTATCTCTTAGAAAATAAGTCATTGTTACCCAGGAATGAAGACTAATGAAAATCTTATTGTTCCAATGACATATTGGCTTTTAATTCCCATATACTTCTGTTCATTAATTAAAGCAATGTTCTTCAAATAGAAAAATCATTAAAGTTTGTCTTTTTTCAGGAAAGAAGTGTCCGAAATAAACTGGAAAGATTTTGAAATAGGCTGCCTCTGAGATTCCCTGCTAGTTGCGTAGTAAACCTATGTATTGCCATTCCAGGGAATCTGGCATCAATGACTGTGGGAGAGCCTGATTCAGGTACACTTTCAAAGGCCTTAGGCAAAATAGATGTAACTATTTTCTATTCTCTGAAGCATTTGTATTCTAGAGGGGAGTGATAAATGAAATCTTACTTACAGAGGAATGAGGAACCAAATCTTTATTTCTTGTTCTAACATTCCAAGATAGAAGAGAACATGACTTTCAGATTTTAAGGGATGTAGAAATGTGTTATCATGAGAAAAGCATCAATTATTATTAGTGATTTCATTATTCATAATGATGGTTTATTCCTTGTTACCTCTATAAGAATGTGTGTGAATATATACAAACACAAATATGTGTATATCTACATATTCACACATGTGAATGCTCACAGGACGTTTTGGTGTGTGTGTTAGGTAGATAAGAGCTTCCAAACCCTTTAAATTTTTCTATGTTGCTTCAAATTTCTAGCACAAATTATGACGGCCCATCGTCGGGCCGGCATTTTGCATTATCCTCCACCAATTGTGTGGTGGTTGGTTGTGAATCACCATCTCTGTTTACAAGGTGGCAGGACACAAGTGTCTCATTTGTAAGCATACTGTACCCTTACGAAAGCATTCAGTATTCCATTTCTCACTTAGCTGAAGATGAATTTCTATTCAGTTTGAAATGCTTTGCTCTTTCTCACTTTGTTCATTAGTGTGCAGTGATTGGCAAGTTCCCCTCCAGACAGGGCACCATCTTCTCAGGGTAGGTTTAGGCATAAGCACCCAATAAAGCATAGCCAAAAGGAAATATATAAATCTGTTTTGAAATTCAATAAATTCATAAGCCACGCTACTCAGCAAGGCCTGTGGGAGCATATACATCATAAAACACCACTGTAAAGCTATAAATATTTCAGGCAGTTAGCAACGGCTGAGAGCACACAGTCAAGAGGCTGGGCAAAGATGGGCAGTGCAGGATGCCCTATGAAAAGCTGGTGCAAGGACTTTGGAGTACTTTTGCAGCTGTTTTTCTAAGCAAATAAAAACTGTGGTCCTGGCCTAGTCCTCCTTTCTATGAAGTGGCAGAGGAGTTAGAAACCATTTCACGTTCAGCTCAGGGTCTTCCCCTGCCATCGCTGCTGAGTTCATCTATTCTGCAAGTGTGTGTTTCCCATCAGTGCAGACCAGGATGCTGGGAGCTGTGGGGATATGAGTGAGAGTACCATGGTTCACAGTGCTCACTGGGGCCACAGGAGCTCAACCTCAGCTGTCTTCCCTGAATAGCTACAGGCAAACCCTGGTCTCAGTAATGACAGAATTACGTCTAATGGGGACGGAAGTTGCTCCTTTCCTGCTGTTATCAGTACAACTAGGTATTATCATTATTTTCAGCTTCTTAACTGATAGATTATGTCATTTATCTTCATTTTTTCTTAATTTGCACATGCTTAATGTTAGCTGATTTCTGTAAGATGTGATCTAACATTTGGTGTACTTAATGTTTAGTCTTTTATCTTTTTCAATATGGCTAGTTCCCTTTATTTGTTAGCTGTTTACATTATTTTGAAAACACCAAATGTACTATTTATCTTCTTATTATCAATTTCTAATTATACTTTTGTTAGTGGATAGTCTGCATAAAGCTGGCTGTTTAGATTTTATTGGAATTTGCTAATTTTATGATTCATAATCATTCATAGTAGACTTTTGAATTTTTCTTTTTCCCTATTCCTAGTTAGAAATTATATATACTTTTGTTCAGCGAATTATTTTCACAATGCTCTGTTGTCATTTATTCTGTATTCCTTTTGTTTCATATTAGGGAGAATTTGATATATATTTAACACAAGCTAAAAGTAGATGACTTCTTTTTATTCTACCTGAATAATACAAGCATCTGAAAATATCATTTTTAAGACTTTTTTTTTGAGACAGGGCTTTATGCAGCCCAGGATGACCTTAGATTTGTTATGAAGAAGAGGATGCCCTTGAATTCTGGATCCTCTTGTCTTTGCCTTCACAGTTCTAGAATTTCAGGCATGCATCTCGATGATCGACATCTAAAGTATTTTAATCTCAATTAATTCCTTTCAGTATTCACACTGTTTTGTCAAGTATTTCTTTGCTAATTTCTTCTTTTTTGCCCTCGTAAATCATGTAGTAGTGTTTCAGACTGTTAATTTTTGCTTTGATTAAAGCAAACAAATCCAATAAATATTGCGATTTTGTTTTGTTCATGGTTGCATGGATTGAATTATACACTTGTAGTGAAGATTTTCCTAGTAACTCAAAATTTACCTAAAGCTTAGTTATGGATGAGTGGGGCAGGGGACTGGAATGGAAGGAACAAATGGGGAGGGGAAAGAGGACTGTGGAGGAAGTGCTGGGAGGGACAGCTAAAACCAAAGGCCATCTGAGAGAGTGTATGGAAGCCGAATACAGCGGAAGGGTCCTAAAACATATACATATAAGAAGGTGATCGAAATGGAGTTTCCAAAATTGAGGAAGATGGAGCTCCAAGTGGACATCTCTCATCATCAAATGAAGCCCCCAGTTCTGGGAATAATTGGTCATATCTAATTGAGCTGTTGGTCAAAAGGGCCCCATTGATACCCCTAAACAATCCAGGCTATTTCAAGGCTATTGATTTCTTTCCACAAACAGATGGTAAGACCCTGTTGCTGAAGACAGCATCTACACAACCCATTGACTGTGGAGAAGTGGAACTGAACTGGTACCTACGTAGCGCCTTCAACACTGCTAATTAGTGATCAGGGTCCTGGACTTTTCATGTTATACCAAAGGAGAAAGCTAAACACCAACCAGTTTCCAAACTCTTCAATTTGCAGTGATGACTTGCAATTAAAATGTGTTAGTGAAATCATGGCACAAATCTTGTGGGACTAGCCAATCAATATGTGGTTGTATTTAATGTCTACTCCATGAGATGGAAACCATCCCTAACACTTCTTGGGTGGTCATGAACCTGAGACTAGACAGGCCAGGGACACAGGAGAAATTCAAATGTTACTATTCCACTAAAGAAATGTAAGAAAATGACTCCTAATGATGTTCTGCTATACTTACGGATAAATGTCTCGCTCAGCCATCATCAGAGAAGCGTCCTTCTGAAGTAGATGGCAATAAGTATACTCACAGCTGGACAATGTGTAAAGAGTAAGAGACCTCAAAACACTTGGTCCTAAATGGGATGTCTCCATCAATTCCCTGCCCTCAGGGCTGAGGGGAACCTGTGGAAGAGTAGGTAAAAATATTGTAGGAGCTAGAGAAAATGGAGACCACCAAGGAAACAAGAACTTCTAAACAGAACAGGGCCTATGCACGTTTGAACTCACAGAGACAGTGGCAGGATGCACACGCCCTACACAGAGAGTTCTGGGCCTGGTGGCATCCCAGCCCTGAGAGGAGAAGAGGGCACAAGCCCATATCCCTAACCCAGAATGTACCTCTAATTGATAACAACTTGTAAATGCAAAGTTAGCTTTCTCTAAAGGGGTCTTACTGGGGATGCAAACCACTCTTAAGGCCAGTCCCCATGCGAAGGAGTAGATGGCAACACAAATCAATGGTATTTTTTTTTCTTGTAGCATTTTGTCTGGGCATCTCTTCTTCTTCTTCTTCTTCTTCTTCTTCTTCTTCTTCTTCTTCTTCTTCTTCTTCTTCTTCT
>CABHPP010142541.1:0-32515 GCA_902168425.1 Peromyscus attwateri | reverse complement strand
GAGAGAGAGAGAGAGAGAGAGAGAGAGAGAGAGAGAGAGAGAGAGAGAGAACATAGAAAATAGTCTTTAGAAAAACATCTGAGGCTTTCTCCATCATACCCATAGAATGGAGATTATACTTTGAACAGGGTACCATTTTCTCTATTGCTTTATTTGTTGACTGAGAAATGGATATGAGAAACGGATAATTCCCATTAAAAGGGGATATTAGGCAACCATATCTAAATCCAAGCCATGTCCTCAACTATATTTCTCTAACTCGTACATTCATGTACTAGGCCTTCCAAATATTGGGCTTGTTCTGAACCAAGTCTTCTTTCACATTTAAAGTTCACTCCCATTGCCTCAACACCCAGCACCCTCACCAGATGTCAGCTGTCAAGGGAGTGTTCATAAGGGACGTAATCAGATCCAGAATGAGATGTTATTAGCATATTTACCTACACTGAAATAAACTTGCCTTTAAAAACAAACAAAAAGACATTATTATATACCAGGTCCCAATGCATAGGAATGAGGGTAGGTTTCAGCTAGTATTGCTTGTTCCTGGGAGGTGTGGTGGTTATCTTCCCCAAGTCCACTGCTTTGATGTTTAACATTGCCCTTCCTGGTTCTCACTTTTCCATTGTCTAACTTCCAATGACTCTAGGACAACAGAGATTTCCATATTGATTCTATTGATCTTATTCTGGGCAGTTCTCAGGCCCTTATACTCTTAAGTTTTGGCCATGCAACAAGTATCACACAAATTAAAAACCCACCCTTCACCCACATCATCAAATATAGTATATACCAAAATTGTGAGAAAAGACTTGCAGTTGACTAACATTTTCAATTAAGCATTTATTGATTTCCATTTTGATCCTTTATTTTGTGTTTTAGAGCCCATATTTCTTTTTTCATGTTTTAATAGTTTTTTGTAGACCTTAAAAAAAATCTCACAGCTCATTGTCACCATTCTCTGATGACTAGTAGGCAAAGAGGCCTTGATGATGTTATTTTAATAAGAGTAAATTTTTAAAACTCTTTACAAACAGACAGTTAAATTACTTGTCTTTCCAATAAATGCAAGATTTTCTTCTTTTCTTTTCTTCTTTTCTTCACTGACTACTTTCCTAAATTTTTTTAATCTCTTGTAATTTGTTAATTTTTGAAAAAAAAACTTCCCATATTTCTTCATAGATGAGTCTCTTATTTTTATATTTGATATTTCAAGGTTAAAGTAAAAAACTTCATCTTCAAAGGCATTTCCTATAGTTTGTCACTCACTGGCCACTTTCTATCAGATCACTCCTTTCAAATATGAAGGCCAAGCATTTAGTTTCCAAAGGCTTTTGCTAGATGATGATGCTCTAACCCCTGCAGTACAGTAAATCACATGTGCCATGAGGATGCACTCTGGAAAGCGACATCTCAAGTAACTGCAGTGTACTTTGAAATAACATTGCTAAAGAAAGAAACCTAAGCAAATCCTTCCTAAAACACGGGCACCTCCAGTTCACGGAGTTCGGAGTGCGTCATATCCTTCATGGTTGGCAAGCATTTTGGTGAAGTCTAAAAACTGTTCTCTGGTTAGGTGGAAATGTCTTCGATGTGCATTCTTGGTAAACCTCCATCTCTCCACCGAAAGGGACAAAAATAATGGTTTTCCTTAGTGAGCCTGTGCCATGAGTCTATTCGTCAGCTGGATGCAAATCTCCTCCACGTTTTTTTCAGGCATGAGAAAAGAAAAGCAGCCAGTGTGGCCACACTGAGAGGAGAGACAGGTTCTGCCGCTGTTGGCCCACAGTGGTAGATCAGAAAGAAACCTGTGTTCACATACGGGGAACAGATATTTATATTATTTAGCCCACAGTGCTTTTGGTCTGAGTGCATTATGATGATTAATTCCAGAATGCATCAAAAAGGCTTGAAGAAGATAGTAAAGAAAGTTTTATTTGCCATTTTTACCTCCTTCACCTCGTGATACACTGAAGGCAAACTTGAATAGTGCTCCTGCCCACGTACATTGCCTTTTGGGAAAAGATGTCTGCTTTACACCTTGATGGACCTTAGTCTGGGATTGCCTATGAAGTCAGGTCGCTCTCATTTTGAAAACGTGAATATAGTACTGCAGTACAAGCTCTGGTCACAGTGTCTACTTTCAGAAGATGGCATCGAATTCCCTGTTGTAGGAATGTTCTGGAATGCTGCTGGCAAAGTAGCAAAAAACAGTGTCCTCCCCACACGTTTAGAAAAATAGAGGTTCGGAGAACATGGCGTACTACTTATTAAAGGTTTTGCAAAACACCACACCTCAGTAAACATTCCTGAGAAGGGAAGGAAACCCTGGCCAACGCTGCACCTCTGTCTTCAGTTCTGGTTTTACTGAAAGGGACAATAGCCCAGAATCAATGCCAGCATTGAAGGAAAGGGCCCAGGCCACCGTGGCAACTCTTTAAACAAGCCCAGAGTCCTGTTTCAAGCCCTTGGTGTGGGTCTGTCATCCTAAGTGATGTTTGGAGCTCGGTGGCGACTCTGGTGGGTAAACAAGTCTGTTCCTGAAGTTGACACTTAGTAACTTCCTTTTTCTCCCCCCCTCCCCCCCCCCCCCCCCCCGCCACCGCTCCTGATTGGGCTTTCTCGGTTCACTCAGCGTGTGCCAACCTAAGTCCAGCTGCCCCTTAGGCCAGCTCATTTCCTGCCTCCCTTAGGTTTGAAGAAACTAATGTTGCCAATCTCAGTAGGGACCAAGGAAAATCCAATATTCAGATCGAGTAGCTCATACACTGGCATGCCCTGTACCCAAGCAAAGCAAGGCTATGTCTTGAGGGTCTGCAAAGCATTGCTGTAAGATGGTTGGCCATGCTGCATGACCACTGAAAGACAACAGAATCATGTTCATCACCCTCAGAAGGAAGAATTCGTGATGGAGATGCTTATTTGGAGGCAAGTTGCCACAGTCCTTTAAAGGAAAGGGCAAATAAATAAGAAAAAAATTAACTTAAAAATGAATAAAAAATTAGCTGAGCCAGGTTGCAAATATATACTGATTTAGACTCCCAGGCCAGTCCCATAACAACCTGCTTTGGGTACATTGGTAACCTTACCCATGTTTACACAGCTAATTCTGAAGAGGAAAGTCCAGCTAGAAAACAAAATTATGTGGATACAAACTAACATTTTCAGTTTTGAAGTAGATTACAAGTAACTGGAAGCAAATCCCAAATGTTACAGTTTGAGACGGTTTTATTTCCTGTGCATGAATATTCTCAAAGTAGCATCTTTGAGATTCCGGGCTTTCCTTCTGAATAATGTACGGGCATGATACTCTGCATCCATGAATGGGTTGCCTTATGTTGTGGTCCTGCTCGTCCCAACCTCCATAGAAGACCTCGAACAGTCACCTGTGATCACAGTGTAACAGGAGCTGTGGCAAACTTTCTGAATGGGTCAGCCTGCCTTTCCTTTCTTCCAATTTCCTACTTACTTTTTTTTTTGTCTCAATTCTAAATGGTGATGTTACATCCTTTACCAACCCTTATCAACATGGTTCTAAAATATCACTTTTGAGATGTAAAACCCATAAATTGTAACTGTACTGTCTAATTAAATACCACACAGTATAAAATCTTAGGTCATGCACCCTTTCAATAAAGCCTTATCAGTATCCCAAAATTCGTCACTACCTTTGTGTCTGTGGGGGCAGAGAGTGAGTGTGTGAATGCAAGTGAGTATGTAAGTTATTTAAGTGTAAGTGTGAATACGTGTGAAATTGTGTATGAATATTCATGAGTGTGGGCATCTACATGTGTAAGAGTGTGTGGGTTAGTGTGAGGCTGAGAGGATAGGAAGCCAGATGTGTGAGTGAGCATAAGGGTGTAAGTGTAAATATGAGGGTGTGAGAGTATGTGAATATGTTTGAAGGTGAGTGAACGTGCCTGTTTGTGTGTGCATACGTGTGAGCATGTTTGTGTATGAGTGCTTATGTGTGAATGCATGTAAGTCAAAGTGTGACTGGGACTGGAGAGGTGGCTCAGTGGTTAAGAGCACTGGCTGTTCTTCCAGAGGACCCGGGTTCAATTCCCAGCAACCACATGGTGGCTCACAACCATCTATCATGGAATATGATGTCCTCTCCTGGTATATAGGTGTACATGCAAATAGAGTATTCATACATTAAAAAAATACATAAATAAATAAATTTAATAATTTATATACTAATAATAAATAAAACAAAAATTTAAAACTGTGGATGAGTCAGACAAGTGAAGAAATAAAGTGAACCACTTTTACTGTGATTCATTAATAAAATATACATAAATATGCAAACTTACATAAAAAATAAATTTAAAAGGAAGTGTGACTGGACATGTGTGTCTGTAAGTGTGTTAGTGTGTGAGCACGTGACTGTGAGAGTGAATGTGGGTGTGGATTTGTATAAGTGTGTGTTAAGTGTTTTAGTAAGTGTGTTGGTAGGTATGGGTGAGTGTGAGTATGTTGGTGGTTGTGGGTGTGAGACTGTGAGACCATGTTAGAATGAGTATAGTTGCATGTGTAAGCATGATGGTGCGGGTGTAATGTATGATAGTTTGTGTTGGTGTGTGAGTGTACAAACTGAGCCATCTCCTCAGCCCCTTCAAAGTGTCTTTTAATACTATAGATGAGCTTACCATTCTTCAGTTTTACACAGTAATTCCACATGACTTCCTCTGTTTAACATCATATTAGATTAACAATACCACCGAGTACACCAATAGTTCATGCATTTAAAAAGATTATTCTTAAATGTCTAAGATGCACTTTATTTCTTCACTTGTCTGATTCACTGACAGTTTTAAAATTTAGGTTGTATTTATAATTATTTCATGTGTGTGTATGTGTGTGTTTGTGTATGTATGTGAGTGTGAGTACAGACATATACTCAAGGCTTTTGTGAAAAACCCTTTACCTGCTGGATTGGCTATCTAGCTCTTTTGTACTTTTAGGTCCTGCTGTTGAAGTAAGTCAGAATATACAGGGAGGAACCTGGATGCAGAGGTTTGATTTTCTCAGCTAAGTGCACCTGTCTAATCACTTAGATGGAAAGCAGAATTATCAGCAGCCATAATGCTCCATTTCTCTTCAAACATGTAGTTATTGATTGCTTCAAGGGTAATTATTATTTTTATTTCTAACAATGTAGACTAATTTGACCTACTTTTGTATTTGGTGGAAATGGGCATCCCATTGAATATACTTTTTTTTTTTTGGTTTAGCTTTGTTCCCTTAAAATATGTATTTGAAAATTATGCAGGCATTTTGTATAGAATGCACACTCTTATTGGTGGTTGGTATTTTATTATTTGAATGCACTGTAATATGTTTAGTCAACTTTCCATAATTAGGCATTGCCAGTGTGGGACTATGAGAAATAAAGACATTTTGGTGCAGATAGGCATTTAAAGTTTTCTGAATCTGGGGGAAGGTTAATGCTGTCTCATAGAAGTTTTATTTAGCATGAAGCAATTGAATATTTATGTTTCTTGGATACTCAGACATCTATTTTTATATTGTACCTAATCAAAAATTTGGGCTAACTGCCTTTTTCTTTACATATACTAAGTATTATTTTTTGTAGGATGGATGGATGATATTCAGTGATAGAGATTTAGACATACACACTTATCCACACACCTTTGTGTTCTCTTAATAGTCTACAAATGGACAGAAATTTCACAATTTAGTTATCAATAAATCAATTAGCAATTAAATAACCTGGTAAATTAATCTATCAGTGTTTCCTTCCAGACTCATGCTTTAGGGACCGAGGAAATGACTCAGCATGCAAAGTCCCCACTTCTCCTCCAGAGAACCTAAGTGTGATTTTCAGCACCATGTTTGGTGGCTCACAACTGCCTGTAACTCAGGTTCAAGGGATCCAATACCCTCTTCTCACCTTAGACAACCCCACACACTTAATACACAGTCACATAATCACACACACACACACACTTTTTTTTTGAGGGTCCTGTTAAAGAAATCTTGGCTGAAAATCATGAGGCGCTTTGCTTACATGGCCCTTTAGAAGTTTCATGATTTACTTTTCAAATCGATGGCTGCAACATACAGAGAATTGATTTAGGTATGTGGTAGGAGGCTCGAAGTCAAATTTCATTCTGCCCCACATGCATGTACAGATGACACTTTCCTATCTGAGGAGAGATGGCATGTCAGCCCCTGAGGCATAGTGCCCCCTCTTATTAAAACTAAAGAGTCCTTGTATGTGTGATACATGTATACTTGATTGGCTTGTTTTTTGTTAGGCATTTTTATTGCTATTATTTTTACGGTAAGTCTTAATACTGGTATATAAATCCTCTCTCTATTCATTTTCCTCTTTTTCCCCAAGTGTTATTAAACTATTTTTTATGGTTTATGATTTCTGTATAAACTTCAGTGTTAGTATCTAGATCCTTTGTGAATCTCCTTGATTTTCTGTATTCCCTGCATTTATTTTCTGTCAAAATAATCCAATGGCTTGCTATTGTCAGAGGATAAAGTCAAACTTTTAAAAAATAATTAAAAAATGTATATGTGTGTGTGTGTGTGTGTGTGTGTGTGTGTGTGTGTGTGTGAATGTGAGATCCTGTATGAGTATCCTGCACCAATGGTATCTGATCCCCTGAGACTGGAGTTACAGGTGGTTATGAATTCCAGGAACCAAACCCATGTCCTCTGCAGTAGCTGTAAGTGCTCTTAACTGCTGAACCATGCCCAAAACTTATATCACAGTGTGAACACTTGTTTCATGTCTATGAGTACCAAAGAGATAGCTAGTTGTATGTTTCTTGAATGTTCAGATAGTTGCTTTCATAATATTTGGATGCATATCTTGTAACCGTTCAAAAATTATACTTTTCTCTTTTTGATTTAAAAGCTGAATTTGTTTTTCACTGAAAACGATGTTATTTGTGTCCCCTGACTTCTCACTGCCTGCAATTCCTCCTGTCCCAGTGCGCAGGAATCCTGTTGTCACCAAACAGCTTATCAGACACTTGTACACTCACTGCTGTGACTGTTCTCGGCGGTCAAAAGTTTCTCAGGTCCCACCCAGCCCTGCGGTCCCGCAGCTGCTTATAAAATAACCACTCACAGGCCTATATTAATTACAAACTGTATGGCCAATGGCTTAACTTTCTTGCTAGCTAGTTCTATCATCTTAAATTAACACATTTCTATTCACCTTTGTTTTGCCACATGGCTGTGGTATTACCAGTCTGCTGGCATAATGCTCCTTGGGCAGTGGACTGGTGTCTCCCCAGACTCTGCCTTTCTCTTTCCTGTCTCTTGGATTTTCCACCTTCCTCTAAGCTGCCTTGCTATAGGCCAAAGCAGCTTATTTATTAACCAATGGGAACAACATACATTCACAGTGTACAGAAAGACATCCCCCAGCAGTCCACCCTCTTCTTGGAACCCTCATCCCATTCCTTTTTAAGCTGGCCAATGTCTGGCATTGTGAAAATATGTAATCGTATATAAAATATTTAATTTAGTTCTTCTTTCCTTCCAGGATCTTCCTGAGTCTCTACCCTTAGGACCACTTCTCTGCCCCTCATCTTCTCCATCTTAGAGTTGACCTCACTCTCTCAAAGCTTTCTTTTTCTATTTTTTTTTCATGTCTGCTTCATCTTGTGTGCCCTTTTCAAACCACATTGCATAATTTCTCATTCGTGCAAAGTATTCAAGTCGCTCAACATTGACAGCAGCCTTCCAGCTAAATGACTCTTTCCCCGGATACTGACTGCTTGAGGTCGCGTTTGTCTGTTTGTCACAGCTAATTCCAAGTTTGCTCCACAGCAATTGAATGATGTCATCAATAATCAGTGTCATAGGGAAGGTGTATGGAAGCCCAGATGGAACTGTCTTCTTTGGAAACAACTTCCTCATTTTCAATCTTCTTACGGGATTGTCATCTTAGTTGCACATAACCCAGCTTAAGTCAGCTGTCCTTCCAAAGCAGCGTGGGCTGTTGGTACAAGCAGAAGCTCTTCACTAGAAAAGCTCTGGACCTTTGTTGCTTTGAATACTTGTGCATGTGGGAAAGATACTTTAAACAGTTCTCTAAGTTTTAAAGCTTATGTCTGTGCGTCTGTGGGAGTACATGAACATGAGTGTGGGTGCTTGTGGAGGTCAGAGCAGGGTGTCAGAGTCCCGGAAGCTGGAGTTACAGGTGATTGTGAGCTGCCCAGTACGGTTGCTGAGAATTCAATTGGAGTCCTCTAGAAGAACAGCAAGGCCTCTTAACCATGGAGCCATCTCTCTAGCCCCACCAAACAGTGTGTTTCTTTTTAGACAGAGTCTTCCTACAGAACCTAGGCTGGCCTTACACTCACCCTCTTTCTTCCTGCCTCATCCTCTAAGTGACTGGATCACAGGCCCCTGGCTCTGTGCTTAGTGCGTTTTTGAGTAGAAATGAAATGACTAACTTAGTCTCTGACTCTTTCCACATCTACATGGCATCCAGCATGCTTAAGTGCCACTCTAAATCATGCAGGCTACAAATACAGTATTTTACCACTGCTGGTAGGCTGAATTGAAATCCTACATAGAGAGGAGAGGATGATCTTTTTGACTACTTTGACATTAAGGAAAATTTAATCTAATTCCTTCTGTGTGGTCACATTTGTCTGCATAAGGGCATACCCATATCCTGTGTCAATCTGTGCATATTCACTGAGGAAGCAATATATTGTGACGCTGTAAGAAGCAATTGTTTCTTGTTGTCTGACTAGGTTCTCCCCCCTCCTCTGTGCCAAGAAAGTGCTTCATTGGAATGTTTGCTTCGGAATGGCTGTTCTGCTTAAGCGAGGAGAGACTTCCAGTTAAAACATTTAATTAGTTCCCAATTTAGACAGCCAGACTGATCAGTCGGGCTGTGTTCTGGAACCTGAGTTTGTACATTCCTTGGGACGGGTAAGTGAGGTTTGCCCAGCGGATGTGGTCAGCTGTGAATAGTTTGTATGCAGTGCACACCAGAGAACAGACGTTTCCCCAGTTCCACGGAGCTAGAACGGGATTGGGGAAATGTGAGCGCTTAGTGCTTTTCTGTCTCTCCTCAGCCACTAGTAAAGGTGGCCTTAAAAGTCAGAAACCAAGAATGATCCATGGAACTGAGATGAGCAGAAGACAGATTTAAGATTTAAGTCAATATAATTGTTCTCATTTTCAAGTTAATCATGGTGGAGGCTGTGACCTTAGACACACTGGGGTAGTCACAACACGTGTTTTAGGTAATACTGTGCAGATAAATTGTTATGCTAAACCGTGCATTCATGTTGTATCTCTGGAAAAAAAATCCAGTCTTCAATCAATCCAAATTTCTGCTTTGTTTCCATATCATGAGTCAAACCACCTTTGCTTACTTGAACATGATAGGAATCTCTTGCCCAGATTCTAGACTGTAGGTAAAATGTAGTCTGACAAGTTTATGGCACTTTCTTAGAGAAGGCTGCCAAGTCCCTTCAGCCAGGGGCCCTCGAGGAACATGGATACTGACTGATTGTTTCCGTGAAACTCTGTCTGCTTCATAGAACTCCAACTCTCCCTGGCAGTTCTCTAGTCCTGGTCCCTTAGGTACTAAATGTGGCAAATAGTGTGTAGGTACTGGTGTTGTCCATGCCACATCCTTTACACAACCATCTCCTTTCAGGTTTTCACTATGCCCTTCACTTACCCCAAATGCCCTCACTCCATGCCCATCTCTATAATAACAACATAAGTGTTATTTCTCCCAAAAGTCATCTCTAAAGTTCTAGTTGGGCTAATGGCCTTTCCTCTAAGTTCCTGGTATTACCATAGTCAACACAGTGTCTAGTATGGCAGACACTATGAACACATAATATCACAGCCTATGCAACTGTCTTCACCATGTCTCAGCTTGTGAGATAGGCACACATGAGATAAGAGACTCTCTCATTCATATGAGTCATATTTATATCCTCAGAGTCCAGCCAGAACTCTGCACAGAATACCAAAAAAATATTTAATGACAATATGATAACAGAAGTGGTGGGAAGCTTTTTTTCTTATCTTGAAAACAACTAGAGTTGGGCTTCATCCAAAGGGCAATCCAATTGCTTTGAAATATTTCCCCATGTCAGAATTCCCCAAGATGCTGAAGCCAAGAGTTGACAGATGAAGTTGAGTTGCTGTGGAAGGCTAGAGTGCATCTCTTCAGTCTTTCTGCCTGGGGTGATTCAGCTGGGGAGAGAGAAAGAGTTGGCCAGGCACAGAGGATTTCCTGCTGAGAGATGCAAGTGCTGTTTTGAAACTAATTGGTATGATCTGATAAAACATCAGAGTGTGGTGAGATTTTCATTGGTTTTGATAATATCAAAGATCTATGGGAAAGAATCAGAACAGAAATCAAAGGTAAAAAGGCTGTTCGTTGACAAGGTATTTCCTTTGCACAGTCCTTGTTTCCAGTATATATATATATATATATATATATATATATATATATATATCAAGGAAGATTTAAAAAAATACACAAGGGTTAAGTAGTTAAAAATTCGTGATTGTTTTAGTTTTGTAAATAAATCTTGTGAATTTTAAAATTTGAATTAATTAAAATCTAATTATGTCATTTCCCTCTTCTTTCCTCCATCCTGTCTCTTCTACGATCCCTCTCAAATTCATGATCTCTTCTTTAACTGCTGTTGTTACAAATGCATACAAATGAATAAATACATAAATATAACCTACTGAGTCTGTTCATTGTCACCTGCATGTATATGTTAGAAATATAGAAGGACTAGAAACTAGAAGGGCTGACTGCTTGGTATTGGATAACTAATCAGGAAGCCTCATCCCTGGAGAAGACTAATTCTTCCTCCCTTGGTAGCTGTTAATTGCTCATAGCTGTTCATTTAAGGGTAAGACCCTATGAGATTTACCCCATTGACCTTGCAATGTCAACTGATGCAAGAATTAATCAGATTTTGCTTAGGCAGTCACACTGTTGTGATTTCATTGGTGTGGCTTCCATGCCATGACTAGAAGGTACAATCTCACAGCAGACTTCCTATTCCTGTGGCCCTTAAAATTACTCCACTCCCTCTTCCATATTCTCTGAGCCTCAGGGGTTGTGTTGTATATGTATTCACTGAGGTTGCACACCCCATGATCAGTTGTTCTCTACTTTTTGACTACTTATGACTTTCTGTAATTGTCTCCTGCTGCAAAATAAAAAAAAAATTAAAAACCTTCTTTGATAAGAAGTGAAAGCTGTACTTAATCTGTATGTATGAAGACAAGTATTTAGACTACAGTTAGGAATTATACTGGTTTAGGAAGTTGGCAATTGTAGGTTCAATTGTAAGATGGATCCATGACCTCATTAGCTACATGTAGTTGCCTTGGTTGATAGCACCATGCCTGATTTCCTTCCTGTTAAGTGGGCCTTGAATCCAATTAGACAGTTGTTGGTTACTGCCAAGATGTAAGTGGCACTATTGCATCTTCAAGGAGATCTTGCCCTTCTGGTCATTGCTGTGGTTCACAGGCATCACAGGCAGGTAGGTGTGCTGACTGCTTCCCTCCTTTAGCAGCTCACATAGCACTTTCAAGTACTATAAAAGCTAATTCTTAGGGAGGAAGCTTTTGAGTCCTTCCTTTGAGCTCACATCTTCCAAGTCCAAAGTTTGTGATGTCTTCAGCAAAAGAAATTTACCTTTAACCTCAGGGAGGCAACCATGGGCAACAGCAATGGACTGTATTGTTTTGAAATTCTCTTGAACCACCCTGACCAACAACTCAAAAGGAGGCTTTAACTGGGAATGAATACTCCAGGTGAGAGTAAAAGATTACATTCTTGGGAAGCTTTTTGGGATATTTAAGCCACTGTTTCAGAAATTAATAGGAATGAAAATGAGAAGACTTTATCTAAGGGAACTCCATACCTCTGAAAATGCGTGCATGTATTTTTAAATTCTTTTGTAATGTGTTTCTTTGTTTTTAGTCATTGTGTCAAACAGTAAGAGTTTTGTTCTTTGGGTCTTAGTATCACTCTTATCAGATATCCAAAAGAGCCTGGAATCTTTGTCCCCAGAAACAAGAAAGAGGATGAAAACTGTTAAACCCCAAAGCAAAGTAGTCTGTCATGATGCAAAGAACAGATACTTCTGAAGAGTAAGCTTACAGGAAAGTCCAGAACCTAAGAAGGATAAGCCACTAAGGATGTCCTTATACTGCGTAGGAGAGAGGACTAAGCAAATGATTTGTCACATTCTAGCTATCTTTGTTTTCTGGGTAATTGTGATAGATGTCACTAATCTGAAGCATGCAATCTTGGATCCTTCCATGGGAAGCACAATTGTTCAGGAAGTAGGAATATCCTTGCAGAAGCTTGAAGATAGAAATTTTACTACCCAGATCTACTTGAGATGCATAGGAAAAAAAAGATTTGCTGGTGTCAATAATTGCAAGCTTCAACAAATCTGCAAGCTTCATGGGATTACACCATGAATCCCTAGCTGTGACTCATGCCTCAGTAATTTGTACTCACATTATACTTTTAATGTTTAGAAATAAGACATACAAATAGAATATTAATTGACTGCTAATATACTTGCATTATATTCTTAGGTTACTATTATGATAAATTCATTCCAATACACTACCTACTGTTCACACAAAATTTAACTGGTGATTGCATATTGCCCATTCCTTTTGAGAAGTAGACATAGTTTCAAAAATTTATGTAAAACAGACAATTTAGCTTTATATATAGTAAAAGTAAACACATTACCTTTATTCATCTTGGTAACTATTGTAAATGTTATATTTAAATAATGAACTTTTTAAAGAACACAAACAGAAATGATGTTTTAAAATTTTACTAAGTCTGGTATAATGTCACAAGCCTGTAATCCAAGGCTATTGTAACAAGAGGTGTTGTGGAATATTAGTTTAAGATGTGTTACATTCATTTATGCTATGGAATATTTGTTTAATGATGCAAAGATGTGTTGCATTCTTTTATGTGGTATTTGTTTAACTCTGTGAAGCTGTGTGACTTTACCTGACTAAAACACCTGATTGGTCTAAATAAAGAGCTGAGTGGCCAATGGCGAGGCAGGAGAAAGGATAGGAGGAGCTGGCAGTCAGAGAGAATAAATAGGAGGAGAAATCTGGGAGAAGAAGATCAGGTATCAAGAAAAGGAGAGGAGAAAGTGAGGGGCCAGCCACCCAACCACCCAACCAGACAGAGAATAAGCAGGAAAGAAAATATGTGTAGAAACAGAAGAAGGTAAAAGCCCAGAGGCAAAAGATAGATGGGATAATTTAAGTTAAGAAAAGCTGGAAAGAAATAAGCCAAGCTAAGGCTAGGCACTTGTAAGTAAGAATAAGTCTCTGTGTGATTATTTGGGAACTGGGTGGCAGCCCCACCCCTCAAAGAGTAAAGGATAAAAACAATGAACTACAAAGAGGCCATTGGACTCAAAGTGGAAGTTTTGTTTACTTTCCTCCTCATTTCACTTTCTCTCTGATTTTCATCACTGGTACCCAAAACTTTAGCTATTCTTGAAATAACAGAATCAGTTCAATGCATTTTTGAGATGATGTCTAGAGAAAAGAGGAGCTAGTTCAGTTTTGACAGCAACAACAACAACAACAAAAACCACAAAATATGATTTTTGCCCCCTATGAGCTAACTACCACATTGCAGCATAATTAGTTCATGGACAGTTCCCATTTCATCAGGAAGAATATTGAAAAGATTTTGTGTAAAGATGGAGGGTTTAATAAAGTTCCTTCTACTGCTTCATCAAAAATATTCCTAACCTGGTGAGTAGCACACATGGGTAATCCCAGCCTTCAGGAAACTCAAGCAGGAGAATCACAATTTTGAGGTTGGTCTTGGCAACATAGTGTGATCACAAAAAACTCTCAATGCAACTGGATTTTAAAAACTGTAAGGTCATAGTAGTGGGAACCTGGTGACTTCGAACTATTATGGGGGTGTTGGCTACTGAGTCAGGCTGAAGTACAAAAACCTTTCAGCCCTATTGCCTTTACACTGTAAGCATGTCTTGTACAGCAGTTTCCTCCAAGACTAAAACCGTCCATCTCAGAGGGAAGCTTTGTTAAGAAACAGGATGTTCCAAGGGGAGTTGAAAACTTCCCTCATGGCAGGGAAATGCCATAAACTCAGGAAGTTCCTGAAACTGACCAGATATGCTAGGCTCCTCTCTCCCCAAGTGGAGATAAATTGTAAAAACCTGCCTAAAAGAAGCAGAGACCAGCTGAGCTGCCTGGAAGAGGCTTACACTAACTAATCTCCCTGGAAAGGACATTCTCCAACCTCTTGAGCTGCCTGAAAGTTGACTACGTGCTCCAGGTTTCCAACTTTCATGTCTGTCACTCATGTTGGGTTGGCTTTTGTTGATGCCCTGTCTTTGAGTCCTTTTTTGCTCCTATGAGTAACCATTCAATGATACTGTATGTACACTAACCCTGTACATAAAATAAATAAAACTCATTGCCTTACCAAGGACCTAGGGGTATCTATACTTGGTTTGTTGTTGGTTGCCTATCGGGCATGAGTAGATATTTGTTTCTGCCTCCCCAGAAATAGTATCACACGATACTACTCGAAAGCTAGACTGACGCTTACAGCAATAACGACACTCAGAATTGTGATGTGCAAAAAGAGGGGATCCATTTCTGTAAGCCCAGTGAACATTCTTGCTTGTTACCTAAAGGAACTTAAGCATCATTCATGGAGCAAGAGCACAAATAGACCACTACAGTCTTGCAGAGTAGAGGAGATGGAGACTGCAGTTCAGTGAGACCGAGATATCTGGAGAGAAGGGATAGTGTTTTGAGGGAGGGACCTTCGTCTTTTTCATTGGGTCCTTCGAGTCTACTTCTGAATATTAACTCATGTACAGTAAAACTCCACAAGAGTGGGCAGAGAACAACCAGGTGCCAAGGCAGCTGCAAGCTGGGCAACTCTTAGAGCTCACATACAATTCATTATGCGTCGTCCTCATGTCTCCAAAGCACACATAGCAAGCTGCTGTAGCCACGCCTTCATAGCCACAGTGGATCACTTCTCCAGGCTAAATACTGTGTTCCAAGCTCTTGAAAATGACAACAAGCTTCTTTGTATTTGTGCCATCTAAGCTCACCCCGCCTCTCTCATTTGAGTCTAAATGAGGAAAAGTAAAGATGGCTGGCGAGCTGAGCTGGGTTTCTTGGTCAATCCTAAACTTACTTAAAGGATCTGGGAAACTGCAAGATCCTGAGGTTCCATTTGTACTTGGATCTACAGGAGGACATGAGCATCTCCCCCAAGCTTGTATAATCCTGGCCCTTGCTGAGAGCCACGTGCAGGGTTATCCAGCTGGGGAGAATAAACAGCCACTCAAGGCCTCTGGCTTTCTGCTTGTGTGAGTCACGGAGGGGTGCCTGTTGGAGTGTTAAGAAAGATAAACACATGGCAGCTCGCTAAAGCCTGTTTCTGGAAGCTTCGCAGGAGAGAACAGATAGCCATTGTTCAAGGCCTGTAAAGTGTTATGCTTCTGGAGTGGGCAGTGCGAGCTTAGCAAAGACTAGAGTTCTTGATGGATCAGAAATTGAAAATGCTTGTAATTAAACTGAAGTAAACCAGGGGTGACAGGATGTTTTTTTGGGGGGTGAAGAGACAGAGAGGACTGAGAGCAAGAACACCGGGGTCAGGATCAAGGAGGTGCCACATTCAATTGGATCAGAAATTCTCGTAAGAAAACAAAACAACACTGCAGAAAATTTCTCCTGCCGTAGCCTTGACCATATCCATGAAAGGGAAAATATCAGTGGAGAGCAAACACAACTGTATTCTCATGCATCTATGCCTACCTTGACAGGACAAGAAGGTATATAGAGTTATGTAAGATGTCTCAGTCTGTTGAACACCACAAAAACATTTTTCTATAGAAGCTGGCTCATACCTTAAGCCTTTGGGATTTTGAACATTTATCACAACCCTTGAGAAATTACATAGACCCACAACAGACTTTACATGAAAGGAAGAACAATGACTGGAGACATATATATATATATGACAAATAATCATACTGAAGAATGTGTGGGGTCTATGGGTTCAATACTCAGTACCGATACAGCCTGTAACACTAAACCTTACTCTTCAGACTAGCACTGTCCATGCTTCAGGGCAATGCTTGTTCCATGCCCTGTGTTCTAAAAAAAAAAAAAGGCAATTGTATCTATGTCATTGTTGCTGTTGAAGAGACAAACTGCTTTGGAGTGGAGACAGGGTTTGAACAGCAGGAGGCCTCAGGGAAGAGAAGAAAAAAAAGGTCAAGTAACTTCGGATTCTTCCTCTCAGATACTATGCATGCAATTCATTCTTCCATAACAAGACAGGGTTTCTTTTCAGCGTTCAGTGCACTTCTTGCTTAAGAAAGTTCTCTTTTCCTCTTAGCTTGGGATTTCAGGATTGTCCCCCCAAACTAGTGAGCTATCACAACAGTTGTGGTGGTAACTATAGTGCATTCTGCATGTTTAAAAAAAAATCATCTTACTTTTAATTATTGCTGTCTCTTTTATTGTTAGTCACCCAAATATTATGTGCCTTCAATAAAATATTCAGATATCATAAAAATGAACGCGATTGTCTGTAGAATTTGCTGGCATGCGGTCCTATGCAACTGACAGATTTAAGTGTATCTATTTTTTTTTTTATTTTGAAAGTAGGTATGCCAAGGTAAGAAAATAAAATATGCATTCCCTTTTGGAGTGTTAGGATGATTTACATCTGAAAGGGTAAGACATATGGTACACTGGCCTCCCTGGAGCTTATTCTTTTGTTGAGCTGAGCAAGTCCATGGCCCATCCCACTGCACAAGATGGTGCTGTCCAAGTCACTGGTATTGAGTAACTTGGATCATCAGGACTGGCTTACAGCAGGAAAGCAAATGGTGCCCTCCTAACCTGATAGTGTTTTAACTTCCTCACCCATATGCCACTGTTCAATGCCTTGTGCTCTGGTGATATAGTTTCCTTTCTGAAAAAGATCAGTTTCCTGGAAAACTCAGTCATTTCTATGTTCTGCTTCTTTCAATTTTAGTATAGTACAGAATAAATAGCAGAATATCCCGCCTCGGATAGCAAAAGGTTCAAGAGAAATGATCACATTTTAAAGGTCACTCATTAGCAAATGTTACTTTTAGCACTAACTCCACCACTCTCTGAGCAGAATCGCAGGAAATGTTGCTTTACTGTTTTACAAATTGCATTTCGGTGTAATAAAATAGGATGTGGAGTAAGTCTGTACTCATACATATGCATATGACATACAAATGTATAATTAAATGTGTACATTTATAATGAATTTATATTCATAAAGAAACTAAGGCAAAGAAAATCGTTGTGCCTGTATTGGGTGCTGCTGGTATTTGTACCTAGAATTTTTTTCCTTGTAATATTAAGTAAAAGCCATTTGTACTCTAGGCAACTTGCCTTGAGTAGGGGGGCTATGGTGGGTTGTCTCCAAGAGCAAATGACAAAGACAATACTTCCCACTGATGAGAGGCTAGCTGCCAAGGTTGTGAGTCCCTGACTCTTGCTATTTTTTTTTGTTGTTGTTGTTGTTGCTCATGAGATCGTTAGATCTGGGAATGAGTGGTCCAGGGGATACATTATGGCATCTCTACTAAGGGTTCCCTGACATGCCCTCAGTTCTTTGTCCTCTGACCTATACAAGACTCTTTGGAGCTACCCTGCTTCCCATTTTTATTTTTAGTTATGTCTCAGCTAGTCTTGAAAAAGAGACTGTGTCTTTTCTTCTAAGGAAAAGTTAAGGATTCAAACAGTGCTTTCTGCACAAATTTGATCAGCCCAGCCCTTAAACAATCACTTGGAGATGTCACTGCTGTGTACTCTTTGTTCATTCCTAATATGCTTAGGAGATTCTGGGTAAATCATTTGGGTAATAATATCTAAACATTAAGAAAGAATATAACATTTGGCTTTTAAACTGTGCCTAATTTTCAAAAAACGTGTGAGATGTAGTGTCAGTTAAATGATGAAGTAGGACTTTTGATGAACTTAACATTCCAGTTACTCATAATCATTACTTATGAAAAGTGGTTTAAAATTAGTTACATTTTAAGAAAAAAGTTGGCAAGCATTATCATCATCAAGGAATAATTATGGATAACCTTTTCCTAAATGTTGAAAAACCAGACTAGAAAGTCCAAGACACCATCATCTGCATAATACAGAGTGCCATCTCTCAGCCTCATTACCATTTTCTTACTTTTTTATTTCTTAAAACTCTTTGGTTTAAGAACTCCACCCTAGGACTGGAGAGGTGGCTCAGTGGCTAAATACACTTGCTGCTCTTGCAGAGGACACAGGTTCAGTTCCCAGACCCACATGGTGGCTCAAAAACATCTTTAACTCTAGTTCCAGGGGATCAGACATCCTCTTCTAGCTTGTCATGGGCACTACACACATATGGTCCACTTTCATATATGCAAGCAAAACATTCATACACATAAAATAAAAAAATAGTGTCTTAAAAAACACAGAAATAAAAGCTCTGCTCTATAGGTTTAAATGATCTTTAACAATGATACTCATTGCTGTTCCTTTTGCATAAAGTTGCAGTCAAGAGCTGGAAATACAGCTCAGTTGATAGAGAGCATCATCTAGACAAAGCCCTGGGTCTGATTCGTAGAGCTGTCTAAACTGGTCAGGGTGATGTTTGCCTGAAACACCAGCACTCAGGAAGTAGGATCAGGAGTTCAAAGTCATTTGGGGGTATATATTGAGTTAGAGGCTAAGCTATGTTACATGAAACCCTGTCCAAAGTAAAATCTAGGATCATTGTAATATTGATCTCAACTCATTTGGGCCACTATAACAGAACACTATAGAGAGGATGATTGATAAATGATAAAAGTTAATTTTGTAGTTCAGAGGCTGGGAAGGTCAAGATCAAGTCTTCTGTTTCCTCTTCCTCCTGGGCTGTCATATGTAGTCCTTGTTTTTCTAATTCTCAAATGCACACATCTTTCTTTTATCAGGATTTTCTTTGTCAATCTATAGGCCTTCCAATCTACTGAAGTTTTCCCCAGCTTAGCTTGGTTTTTGTTTCAGAGTTTTTCTCATTTCTTTAGCTGATGAAAATCCATGTGGTTGCTTTTATGTATTACGTTTTTGATTTGTTCCATGAAGTCTACACCTTAATTCCTTATATTTTCATCCTTCCTGCCCAATGGTGGTCAATACACCTGTACCAGTAACTTGAATATTGTTGTCAAGCTAATTAATTTGCTTGGCCACCCAACTATCTTAGCTAGTTTAATCATTATCTACCACAAATCATTGCAGACTTGGCAAATGAACCCCAGGAAGCTGTTTGTTTACATTCCACTATCTTAATCTTATTATTAGTCAGAGAGAGTGATGAGATATGTGGGGGACAGAAAAACATGAAATCATGTTCTTAAGAATACGATGGAAAAAAAATTCCACCATGTTTTTTCTCTCATTAAGTTTACATAAGGGGCCACTTCTTGAGTCCTTTGAAGGCTCTCTCTTGGACTGATGAAATAGGTGTTGAGTCATAAAACTGAGGAAAACATTGCACACATAATCACCCACAAGTGCTTGAATGTCTGCTGCAAAGAGCTGATGTTGTCACAAAATGACCTTGCTAACTCAGCAGGGCGTCACATCAGGGACTATCCAGGGTCTGCCCACAGGCTGGGCATGGCCAGCAGTATTGTCTGCTTGGCTTCAATGCCTGGTGTCAATATAGTGTGTGTCAAAAACTTGTCAAATTAACTTTATTTTGTATTAAGACCTGGGTGTCCCTCTTCCCCTGAGAAATCACATTCGGCAGCACTAGAGTCCTGGTCCCTGTTGTAGCAGCCAGCAAAGAGCAGCTGATGCCCACCTTGTGGGCCAAGGTGCTCTGGGTCACCTCAATCCTTGCTAAGGCCCAATGTTTCCTGACTCAAGGTAAAATATCGATCACAGTCTCTAAGGGCAACAGTTGTTTAGTTTAGTTTATCCTCCCACCCCCAACCCTACCCCCAGGGACTGAGGAGATGTTTCATTTGCCAAAGATTTCTCTGTGCAGACCTGAGGACCTGACTTCAGAATGCACTTAAAAAGTCAGATGAAATGATGCACTCTTATAATCCTAATGCTGGGCAGAGACAAGGGGATCCTGGGAGCTTACTGGCCTGCTAGTCTAGCCAATCTGTGAGCTCTTGGTTCAGTGGGGATCCTGTCATTAGAAAATAAAATGGAGTGTACTAGAGGAACACACCAGACATTGATCTCTGGCTTCTGTGTGCCTATATATGTGCACACATGAACACATATCGTCACACATATCGTCACACACACAAATATAAATAATGGTTTTTTCTGTAACAATTCTCTTTTGAAAACGGTGTAGCAAATGTGTAGCTGAGGGTATTACGTCTTTAAAACTGAGCTTTCTGACATATTTAATGTGCGAGTGAGGGGTGTACATTCTGCAGCCTCTTTTTTTGTGTGTTCCTCATGAGCCCCCATGGGTACAGATGTGCTAGTTTGAGATAAATGTCTTCTACCCATAGAGAAAAGCAGAGCTGGGCTGTGGATGTAGCTCAATAGCGCAGCATTTGCTTGGCATATGCAAGTCTCTCACTTGAAGTCCTCACATGGTGAAGGGGGAAAAAAAACAAGGCAGACCTGAAATGACCTTAGAGAAGGAACTTCCAAAGAGGGATGAGTTGCTACAGGGAGTACTTAACAGTAAACTATTAAACTGTGGTGGGTGACAGTGCCTGTAATCTCAATGCAAGAGAAGATGAGACAGAGAGATGGAGAGGTAGAGACCAGCCTGGTCTGCATAGTGAGGTCTAGGCCAGCCTGGGCAATAGAGTAAGACCATATATCAACTGTAGTAATAACTATTACAACAGCAGTGGTAATACAAACTACTGATACTTAAAAAGAATAGTATTGGAATGTATTTATTTGTATTTATTTGTTTGTATTTATTTATTTATATTTATTTATTTGTTTGTTTATTTGCTGCCCTCATATAGCCCAGGCAGGCCTCAAACTTACTATGAAATCCAGGATGACCTTGAAATTCTAATCCTCTTGCCTTCTTTTAGGATAACAGGTATGTGTACCTCTGTGCCTATTTCATGCACTATCCCAGATGGAATCCAAGGCTTCATGTAGTAGGCAAGTGATCTACTAGCTGAACTATATCCCTAGCCTGGTATCTTCCCCTTTGTTTCTTAAAAATCATTTGTACTAAATGCTGTGGAACAATCCTTTTCTATACTATGAACATGTATTACTCTCATTGATTAGTAAAAAGCTGACAGTCCTGTAGCTGGGCAGGAAGTTAGGCAAGAAAACCAAACTGAGAATGCTGGGAAGGAGAAGGGTGGAGTCAGGGAGTTGCCAGTCAGATGCAGAGGAAGCAAGATGAGAATATCGTACTAAGAAAAGGTACCAAGCCACATGGCTAAACATAGATAAGAATTATGGGTTAATTTAAGTGTAAGAGCTAGTTAGTAATAAGCCTTAGCTACTGGCCAAGCATTTATAATTTATATTAAACCCCTGAGTCAATTATTTGGGAAGTGACTGCCAGGTATTTGGGAGTTGCTGACAGGACAGAAACTTCCATTTACAATTACATTTTTATTTTGTGTGCATACATGTGTGGGCATGTTCATACCATAACATATGTGTAGATGTCGGTAGACAACTTGTGGGAGTCTTTTCTCTTCACCATGTGAGTTTTGGGGGCTCAAACTCAGGTCCTTGGGCCTAGAAGCAGGTTTCTTTACCTGCTGAGCAATCTCACTGCCCCTAATTTCTATTTTATATATTTTTTAAGTTTAAAACAAAGTCAAAAACGTAGTATAGTGATTCTGTACCGTGCATAAACATATTTGGAAGGTTGCTCAAATTTGAGGGATTGAATCACATGATCAAACAAGGGTAGAGAGCCCGGTCTTGGGAACCTAAAGCTACTTGGGCAGTCTGCACCTTCATTTTATACTTGAAGCTTCTGAGGCCCACTGTACCCCGACCTTCCCAGTGAGAGAATATAATGGACTAGTTAAAAGAATACCCAGTGGTTTTATAGTTAAAAAGGAACACACAGAGGTTTTTAATCACACTCAAGTGCTTTCAAGAACAGGAGACCAACACAAGGACAATTCTGAAATAGCTGAGTAACACATAAAAAGTTGTCAGACTTTGTCCTGTAGCAAAGCACAGATTTCTACTAGTGGGCACCAACAATTTCCTTTCTTGAGAACCATGGCGTCTGATCAATATCTCCATTGCCAGAAGCTGCCTGCTGTGGCTACATTCTCATTGGCTAGCTCTCCTTGGCCTGCATCTGCCTTCTTTTCCTGTGGAAATAAAATATACAAGCAGGAGAAAGGACATATTTGGTAATGCTACGCTCCTCAGCTTCCTCCTCAGGGCCGCCTCAGCTGCAAAATGTCAAGGGAAAAAATATCCCTCCAACTTGGAATGAATTCCAGACAGACCCTGATGCCTGCAAAGTTGTCAGAGGGAGCCAAGTCCAGGAAAGCCAAACATGAAGAAGGTTCATTATTCGACTTCAAGAGACATTCAAATAATCAGACACTCTGGTATTTATGATTTCCCCCCTTTCAGATGGTCTGCAGCTCACAAGGTTCCCCTCCCTTTACCACTGATTCCGAGCTTCTTTTTAAATAAAACCACAGCGGTTATAAAAAGACTCTCCCGTTACTTGTAAGCCGCAAGCACTCCAGGAGACACTCTGTTCATACAGGCTCTTTAGGGCTCGAGAGCGGCCCCTCCTGATTATTAGTCTGGAGAGGGCAGGCCAGGAAGTCAGACACACTTCACCTCGACCATGCCACCGGAGTCCTCATCTGGTTCTCATGTCTGTGCCAAAGCTTGCTGCTGCTCACAGCATTAACTGTGACGATCTTTGTTGAAAAGCACTACTTTCTTTCCATTGGCCTTCCTTTTCATAGGGAGGCATGGGCTCACCGTTGTGCCCTGACCCTGCCAACTGGAGAATATACCTCCAGGACTGTTCCTGAGGTTCAGTTTGGGGAGGGATTTTCTTCTTTCTCCCGACACTCGGTCGGTGCCTTCCTTTTCTCTTTTCATCCATTGCCACATGCTGGCAGAAAAGAAAGGAAGCTGAACGTGTGATCCAAACTTTATTGCTACATACACATTTCCTCCCATTCCTTGGTCTTCATTTCTGTGGTATTTGTTTGTCCTTGGTCACCCTAAGTCCTTATTTGGATTCTTCAAGACGCTTGAAAGCATCCAAGGATCCGTTTTAGCAACTGGTGGAAGTGTCCACATGAGGAATGGGATGTTCTGTCTTCACCTGTGGTCTCCGTGAATACGGGTCTTTTTCTCTTTTCCTGCAGTGCCCAGTGTCTCTCTCTGCTGGTTTTGCTCCTCAACAGTCTCCGGTTTGTGCTAGTTCCATGGTGATCAACCGTTAGGTCATAAACATTAGATGTGGCATCACTGAGTGAGTCAGTGGGGAGGAAGCCGGCTGGAAACGTAGCAGAGAGTCTCTGTTGACAGATGGATGCCTTCATAATCACAGCCTGCAGGAGAGGGGAGCCTTGCCCTGCCCAGTTCTGACACTGATTCACAAACCTGGACTGACCATTCTGGAGGAGGCTGGGGAAGCCCATCCTTGGGCTCACTTCTTTTTCCCTTTCATGCTTCTCACTGGACAACTATGCCTCTAAGAAGAGGTCAAAGTGAACAGAAAGGTCTTTCTCGGGAGTTTATGAGTGCTTGAGATTTCCAAATTCTGTCTGCCCCTTCTGAGACAAATATAAACCAAGTTTATATTGTTAACCCTATGCTTACAAGTGTATGTAATGCTGGAAAGTTGCTGTTTAGTCCCTCTACTTCCTTATTGAGAAAAATGGGTCTAAAAAGAACACACCTTGGGAAGGAAGAGGGTCCAAGTGTATGATTTCATCATAACCATCTCACCGTGTCTGCAGGAAACTGGCCTTAAGATTCTCCATGGATCAGAAAATGCATGAGATACTCATTCCTTATGGAATATTTGCATATAACCTGTATACAACATTATACTTTGAATAATCTCTAAATCTCTCATAGTATTTGATACAATGTAAATGCTGTGTAAATAGTTGCTATCTGATACATTTTAGGGAATCATGACAAGAAAAAAGAATGTCAAACTGGTTCGGTATAGACAGGCTCTTTTTCAAATACTTCCAGTTCAGAACTGGTGAATCCACAGATGGTGGCAGTGGAAGGCCATCCATATCTCAATGCTCCTCTTCTCTATTGAGCATGAGGCATTAGCAGGATATCAAGTATTTTAGGCACAATTCCTTAAGCCTGTGTTTCACTTGAGAAGAATTAGCTTAAGATTTCTAAACTTGCACTATGTCATGAGTCATGATAGGATGTGAGGAGACCGGTCTGTAAGAGAAACAATGCCCTCTCCTGTGGCCACTATCAAGAACTCAGGATTCCTGCCAGCAGGTCAGCCTTTATCTTGCAGGCTAGACCCGAAAGAGAACATTCCACCTGGGGATCAGATTCTATCATCTTACTGGAATGCAATGTAAAACCACAGAAACTATCGTACAAACACATTGACCATGGCCCAGCTTAATAGAAGACAGCATTTGGATGATCTGCCCAACTCACTCTCCCTCTAGGCTGAGAGGAGAATAAGGGAAAAGAATTTAAAAACCCAGTAGGGGGATCCAGGCTAGACATCAAGGAGGAATCTTTGACATCAGGAATGAAAAGAAATTGTGAAAATGGCCTATTGAGAAGAGGCTTTGTGATGATCTTAGAAATGTTTACCTGAGTGATTCAGGTGCAGTCCTGAGATCCCAACAAAGCTGTATTTTCTTTGAGACTTGAGCCTCTCTAAGTCATTGAGAGAGTAAGTGTACATTACGCACTGCAGTTAACATTGTTGCTCTTTGACGGATGAGATAGCTACTGGCAAGTGCTAGTCTCTCAAGCATGAGGACCTGAACTTGATTGCCAGAACTCATGAGAAAATGAAAAGAAAAGAAAGACACAAACAAACAAATGCCACGCTAGGTCTCTAGGGTATCCCACCTCTGGGTCCTGGTCCTCAGGGAGGAGCTCCCTTTCAGGGTATGGGTCTCCAGCTGTGCCAGCCATTATTTGGCCACACCCACACTTTCTGCACCATCCTTACCCCAGTACATCTAGCAGGCACGACAATTTGTAGGTCAAAGGTTTGTGGCTGGGTTGGTGTCCCAGTCCCTCCACTGGAAGTCTTGTCTGGGTACAGGAATGGCCGGTTCAGTGTCTGTGTTCCCTATTACTAGGAGTCTTCGCTAGGGTCATCCTCCTAGATTCCCGGGGATTTCCATTGCTGTAGGGTTCTAGCTCATCCTAGGTCCCCTGCATGTGTGTTACCGTCAGGGAGCTTGGTCTTTGTGTGAGACTCGTGACGGTGAAAGCAGGGGCTGTCTCTGACTCTGTTGCCTGCTTTTGGGACCCTTTCTTCCTACCAGATTGTCTCATTCAGCCTTAACAGACGAGGAGGTGCCCAGTCTCAGCGCAACTTGATAAACCATGGCTGATAACTATGGAGGCCCACCTGTATTTGAAGAGAAACAGTGGAGGAGAGGTGGAGGAGGCAGGTGTGGGGTGGGATGAGGGGAAGTGGGAGCAGGAACTGGGAAGAGAGGAGCGAGGGAAAACAATGGCTAGGATATAAAAACAAAAACAAAAACGGAAATGTCGTGCATCCTGTTACATTTTAGTGCCAGGGAGACCGAGATGGGTAGATTCCAGGAGCTGAGTGGAAAGCCAGCTCAGCTTAGTATACCTGGTGAATTCCAGGCCAGTGAGAGACTATTTCTCAAATAAAATTAATAAAGAAGTGCAATAAACAAACAAATAAATAAATAAATATATAAGTTGAAGAATATCTATGATCGTTCTTGGGCCTCCATTCATGTCCTCTGGCACACTCACCTCAATACACATGAACCTACCCACATGAATACACATGAACACACACACACACACGCACGCACGCACGCACGCACGCACGCACACGATGTTGCCCATTCTCAGCAGCGTACAGGCTGCTTCTACAGACACAGCCAGCTTCTCCTTGTTGGAGGCTAACGGGGAAGGGCTTTATTCCACTTCTCTCTCTCTACCCAGGACCATGTAAAGGCAAAGAGAGGTTATGGAAGACCGCAAAAGGCTGGAGGCCAGAATGGACACAGCCACGGCTCCCCACTCACTCTCCGTGCTTTCTCCACCAGGCTCGCACTGGCTGTGAACCTGCTCATGGCATAGCCCCACCTCCGCTTTCCTGTCTCACTAGAGGCTGAATTCTAGAAATGCTTTGGTAAGAATTTTGTTTACTCAGTGGAACGGTACTGAGACAGAAATATGACGATCCTTGGGGACCGGCGTGGCTAACTATCGGTTTAAAAAGAATAGTTTAGACAAAGAGCAAGAGAGGAAATGCTAGTGATATGAGCTCATTTTCTACTCACAAAAGGAGTTGCATCTGAGATCTGGCAACTTTTCCTTTTCCTCAGCCTGCACTGGAGGTTCCCACAGCGGCGTTACAGAGATCTCCACACTGCAGGGACTTCTCTGATAGGAAAAAAATTTAAGTTTGTTATTTCTCTTAGAGAAACTTCTATTTCATGTTTCAAATCTACAAATATAATTTTGTACCCAATTATAACTTCATTGTGTCTCATGACTCCTAACATGGGTAACAGTATCTCAATTCAGAGGAAAAAAATTTTTTTACAGCTCTCTGACCTCATCTGTCACTTTTCTTTCTTTTTCTTGTTTGTTTGTTCTTTGAGACAGTCTCACTGTGTAATCCACAGAGATCTGGACTTTGTGGTCCTCCTGCCCCGCCTCAGAAATGCTAGAGTGACGGACCTGTACCACCACACCCAGCCTTCTCTTTTTAAATCTTGCAGAGTAATCTGTCCATTTCACACAGGAAGCAGTTGGGTTGTTCTGGTTTTTTTTTTTTTCCCATGGATGCTGTATTTAAAGGGCTTCCTCTTCCCAACTGTATGTTTTCAGGGAGTCAGTCAGCATTGATAGTGGGATGTAAAATAACTACACCAAATGATAAAAATCCTCACCTAAAGCTGATATTAATATCATAGTATTTCTACTCACTCCATGTTATTAAAGCCGTGTATATATATAAAACATAATTATATCAGAGAATTTTTCATAGAGTCTCATAAGCAAATCCCATTTGCCTAAATGGTCTTTTTCATAATGGATTTTGCTTGGCTCCAAAAAGTCATCTTAACCCCAAATACTACTTCTTCTAATCAGAGAGGAACTGGAATTCTCATGAATGCATCCTATTGTTCAGGTTAAGAATTTCTTTTTCCTGTAGAAAATTCTGCCAGTAGGTGTCTAAGTGCCCCAGTCTTAACACGTTAGCACGTGTTAAAACTTATATCCAGGACCTCACAACATGGGACAAAGGAGAACAACATTTTGATAGCAAACTGATTAGACTCAGGGAAGAAATGCATCTGACAAGGGAGTGGGGATTAGCTCAAGAATAAGAGACAGAATGCCGAAGGAGACCATTGTTGGGGTGCAGCTGCTCTTCCCTTCTTTTGAGGGGGCCTGTGTGTCTATGACTTCCTTCTCCAGCATTCTTACGGATTTACTTGGTTCTCAAAGGTCTGCCTCGTCCCCAGTGGGTTGGTATTAACATGTTGAGTTAGAAGCCTAAGTTGAGTTAGAAGCCTAAGTTGTAAGCTCAAGTCTAAATCATTGTGCTAAAGCCAGAAGGCCCCTCTAGAGTAAATGAGCATTAGAAAAATAAGTAAACAAATTTAAAGGCAAAAACCTAGTGGGGCTGGCACTCAAGATTTCTAGTGGAATGGTTGCATTAGGCCTGTGGCTTATACCTCTCCAAAGAAGTAATTCCTGAGAAACAACAGGAGACGTGGGGGGCGGGGGGGGGGGGGGGGGGAGGCTGGGAGTTGGGGGATGGAGAAAGTAGGGAGAGGAAGGGAAGGAAGGACCTTTGAGAAATTAGTTCAGATGATTATAGAAGTTTGGCAATTCCAAAAGCTGCATGATGGGCCAGCTTCCCAATGCCTCCCTTCAGCAGACCGATGAGGTTCCCCCCCCCCCCCCCCCCGACTTTTAGGGACTATAACTCCGGACAAATTAGGATACATGACTTTGATGAAGAAAATAATTTCAGTAGTAGCCAGTTCATAAAATAGGGTCAGGGTTTAATAAAGGAACTTTAGAATAGGCTTAAGCACAGGGTTAAGAGAGGGAAAAAAATCACACACCCCAGAGAGCAGGCTTAGGCGGCTCAGGAGTCACGTGACTGTGTTTTGACACTGGTCGTATATAACATTTTGATGGGATTTGGAGTTCCTATCTTTAAAACCTTGATAAGAAATGTAAATGAAAGCTGGGAAGTGGCTGCCCACCCCTTCAGTCCCAGCACTTGAGACCGCAGAGGCAAGTGAATCTCTGAGTTCAAGGCTAGCCTGGTCTACAAAGTGAGTTCTAAAACAACCAGGGCTACACAGAGAAACCCTGTCTCAAAAAACAAACAAACAAACAAACCAACAAACAAACAGAAAGGTAAATGAAGTCCCTACGTGGTTCTGGAGAGGCACCTAAGAGAACTACAAATGCTAAGGCAAAGGTCTAGCCCACAGGGTACTGGAAAGAAGGATATCTTTAGTTAACCAAAGTTAACAGTTTGACTGAGATTCTCAGGAGATGTCTGGGGTAGGAATGAGGCCCTAGCCAGTGTCACATACCTGCAGGCCTTAAGCCCAGGTCATTGCTACTTTAACATAAAACATCTATCTATGAAGAGAATATCGATTTTATTTCAGTAGCCTTTAAAGCAAATGCTGACTGTGCTGGAATTTTTGCTTAGCTGTCGAGTCCTTTAGTGAGACTCTGGGATGAGAGGCTCCCTCCTCTTCTCAAGCTCCTGAAATTTTCCTTTGTTTCAGTTCTTCCTTAGTCTGGAGTCTAGGAAAGAATTAAAAATTGAATTCAGTTCTAAGCTGCCAACCTGCTAGTCTGCCAGAGTACCTTTCTGTTTTAGGAGTCAGTCTGCTTGCTTCAAGACCCTCATCTGTCTGAAAGACCTCTAGACATATTATGAAGCATAGTCTACCTACTCAAAATGTACTGATTGAAACATTAACCTTAATTTTGAAACTCCTCCCTAGGAGAAATAAAGTCTGACTAAACGTATGACTACTGTGGCCTAGGGGATCTGATCCAGATTGGCCTACCGTACATATGTGGCAGGCATAGTTACAAGCTCAGATACTGTCGTTCATCTCATGGGCTTTTACAAGCTCTTTGAAACTGCCTTCTCTAAACAGGATTTGCTTTGCTAGGGCCACAGGGTGACTGAAAACAAGAGAAAGCCTGGTATCAATGTCTCCATTTTGCATTTGTCTCCTTATTTGGGGTCCCTTGTTTGCCTACGTGCATAAGGCATGCTAGTCTCCCAAGGAGTGTCTGTCTAGACAATGTGATATGTCACGTATCTCATTTCCTTTTAAGGCTGAAGGTACAGAGTCATTGTCCTAAGCCTGATGTCACCATGGATTCTAAGAAGAGCAAGACTTCACAGACAGGTCAGATCATCTTCGTGATCACAACCACAGTCTACGATGGTGATGCTACACCCTAGAGCAGATCATCTTGTAAGAACCAGATTTGTCCCCTCAAGTGTGACGTCAACTAACAGATTAAAAAAATTATCAGACCACCTTGCAGACTCAGAGCTGAGGCAACGACCATCAGGACTGTGCCTGTAGGGAGCACACAGGTCCTTGTGCTCACTGATAAGCACTAAGGAAACCAGGAATGTTAAACACTCAGGATTGTCTTTTCAACAGGAGAGATATATAACCCATTTTCCCACCCAGAAGACTGGGAATGGAGGTGGTTAATAACCTGGTGATTTGGGCTATCTATAGGGCTAGGTCATACCAAGCTCCCACAAGTAGAACCAGAGGTAGCTAACAGTCAAGGTAACCTTTGTGTCATTTGTATGGCTGGGGCTTTCCCAATATCCCACAATCAGGACTGGAGATGACTAATAGCCCAAATGACCTCTACACTACCTGTATGACTGAGACCACACCAGATCCTCCCCCAGGCCCTTAAGATATTGTGTGAAGCCTATCTCTAGAACCCATCTTCACGGAAGAAATGATGCATATTCTGAGAAGAGTTTCCATGTAATCATGCTTCCTTGTGCACAGGGGATTCATTGTATTACACTGGGAAACTTTCCCCCAAATTGTACTGCACTTAAATATGTTTACAATAAACTGCCTGGTATCAGACTCTAGAAGTTTGAGCCAACACTGGCTACTGAGTCGTGTTGAACCAGATTTCCTTCTTGCCAGATCATTACTCTGCTGGCCCTGGTGGTCACAGAGACCCACACACACACATGCCCTGACCAGGAATGCTTAATTATGTATACCTTTTTCTCCTGCACCAATCCTTCCTCTCTTTAATTACTAATTTATTTTTATTCTCGCTCTATAACGCTAGTAAGCCTGGGACTCATTGTATTGTCTAGGCTTAAATTCATGGCATTCTTCCTACCTCAGCCTCCTAAGTGCTGGGATTATAGGCATCACAGAAGAAACCATGATCTAAAGTTCATATCAACACCATGAAGATGAGCATGGGGTTGCCAGACCCTTCCATTTGCTCATCATCCCAGTGCACTTACTGACACCTCCTTTCTCTACTTTTTTACCCATGCTTGTCTCTTCATCTGGAGTATTCAAACCAGTGGCAGAGCTTAGCCTTTGGGGGTGGCTTAGCCAAGGTGTTTGCACTAAAACTTGGGTCATGCTTACATGCTAGAAATGCTGCTGTTGCTGCTGCTGCTGCTGCTGCTGCTGCTGCTGCTGCTGCTGCTGCTGTTGATGATGATGATGGTATGATGTTGATGATGATGGTGGTGATGTTGATGATGGTGATGATGGTGATGATGGTAATGATGATGGTAATGATGGTGATGATGATGATGGTGATGATGGTGATGATGGTACTTGTGATGACAACTTAGCAGTTTCAAAATCTTCCAGAGTGAGAAAGTTGGGTAACGACAAAACTAGGGTCCTAGCAGTCTTTCCAAAGGGGGAGGGGAGAGAACACCCTTCTTTTAATATAAGATTGAGAAGTTATAACTGTATCACATCTGTCCTGATTCTATTAGAAAATTATTCAGAACATCTCAAAGAGCAGATTCTAAGTGTTCAGACTTTAATAAAATAGAGGACTGGCTGTAACATTAAAGAACCCAAGAAGGTCTTGTGGTTTATCTGTTTAGCTGGAAGCCTAAAGAGTGTGTTATAAACGGGTTGATGGCACCAAGAGGACAAACTTGCAGCGTTCACTTTCATCATACAAAGAATCTGCTGTTTCCTCCTGTGTCTACTGGTGAAGCACAGAGATTTCCACTTATTTTTTCCCTTTAGTATTATTCTGTTTGTTTGTTGATGTTGCCCAGAGTTTGTGTTTTCACTATATTACACCTGTTTTCAAGCACTTGGTGAAGTCACTCTTTATCCATGGGAGAAAATGACAGAAAGCCGTGGAATCGTCCTCTGGATGTGAGAACAGAAATAGCTCTCAGGAAAAAAAAAATTAGTGACCACACACAGGTACCTTCTTCATGGGGTGACTTGGTGACATCAGAAGATAGGCCCTACTCCACCCATCTGGGATTAGCCTGATTTAGGCTGCTCTTTGGGTGCCTATAATTACAGGACAAGGATGAACTTGAATCTATGAAAGCAAACTTTGTCCAGGTCTCAAAGACTCACTTTGCTTTTCCGAATTACCTCACCTGGGAGAGCATATTAGTAGTCATGGAATGTCTCTGGAAAGATACATAGAAGACCTGGTGACATTGTTTCATTTGGGGTGAGGGCATTGATACCATGCCAGGGTACCTTAAAGCCGTCTTTGACCCAACATGCATATGCCTGTGAACTATGCAGAACTTGAGAGTGCATATGGTATGTGCATATTACATTCTTAAAACTAGCCACCGACTAACCTACCTGCGTGCCCAGCTAATTAATTAGTAAGATAAATCAATAAAGACAGAAGAGCCAAACAGCGGAACACACCCATCTTCCTGGTTGCCATACAGTTAACTTTATTTTCATCTTTTTCTTTTTTCTTTTTTTCTCAAATACCCCCTGTTCTTTCTTGGAATTAAATATGTCAGGCACATATTTAATGTAAGTTCCCTCTGCAAAAACAATTTCTGATGCTTGGGTAAACCTTGCTATGTTATCTGCACATATATCTTACTTCACGTGCATTTTGAGTTTGAATTTACCCACCACTTTCTTAACAGGACCTGCCACGGCCAAGCTATTTAAATTGCAAAGTTACATTTTAGAATTGC